>JARYGA010043819.1:0-24343 GCA_030545235.1 Helianthus tuberosus
CTATATCTGCAAGTAACGGCTAGTCCGAAATTCATTGAAACATGACTTATCTGATTAGAATCCAACCAGTCATGTTTGGGGGCAATTGTTAGGGATAGAATTTTGGTGCTTATGGATCACGTATCCTTAGTTTAGCCTGGATCAAGGATCCTCAGGAAATTGTGCAGGAAGACTAAGGATCAAGGATCCTCACTGGTATTCTTAAACTAATAATTGTTTCCATCACCTTTTGGCCTTGTTTTGCAGGTGCACTTCAAAGAGACTTACTCAACCGAGATTCTAGGGGAATATGCTATTTATTTTGGCACGTGCATGAGCTGAAGACCGTTGGTGGTGATCGTGGGTGAATGGCTGAATTTTCGGATAGTTAGTTAAGGATATTTTTAGCTAAGATTAATAGGGGTATTGAGCAAATTTTAGAAGGCACTTGCACTCTAGTTATCGAACAACATTTCTGCTACTCTCTCTCGAATACACACACACACACACACTAGAAATCATTGTAACAGGCTCAATACTACCAAAGTTGTAACCTTATTTGTTCAATATAGTTGATGGTGATAGTTTTCACTATCCGAGGTTTTTTATGCCGGAGATCATATATTGATCAAGGGCTTTTTCCTCGTATAAATCCTTGTGTTCATTGTCATTTTCATTCATTTATTGTTCATACATTTGTTCATCTAACCAAGCACTCAACCTCACAAAAATCAGATTTGGTTACATTATCCTTGTGTGATTTTTGACCAAAACAATTCTCTTTTGTACGAATAGTTCTAGTGAGTGATCGGTAGAGTGGAGATTGTAGAATCATTACTGTAAAACCTTTGAATCATTTGAATTAATTGAAAAACAGTTTCTGATAATATCTCTCTATTTGTGAATTTTATTGTGATAATCAATATTTGTTTGCAAATATCAAACTCAGATCATAAAAATTGTTATCAGAGTTTGGTCACGTTAAACTCGATTTCATAACGGTTTCCCATACAAATATCAATTGTTATTCGCCTATAGGCTTGTATTTGAACACTTGAACAACTTTTATTTGTATATTCAGACACTTTTAATGATATGAACATTTTTACTTTAATACGTCCGCTGTATTATTAAATTGTGATACTTCTACCCGTTCATCATGACCCATCCGGGCCCATCGGGAATCGGGGTGTGATTGCTACACTTAAATATGCACGTGCGCAATTGGAGCATATCCACCGATATTCCAGCATAGACCAAGTCCATTTCGTCAAGTACTTGCAAATACAAGTTAAAATATAAAGAACAATTGTTAGTCAATATAAGTAATAATAAGTATCTTTGATCCTCCGACTTCCTGCACCATCCATTAAGGATCAGTGATCCAGGCTGAATCTTGGGATACATGCTCCAGATTATTAAAAATCAATGCCTTAACACTTGAGATGTTGGGAGCTTTTACGTGGAAGTCCCAAATGGTCTAACGTACCGACCATGACATCTCGTGGTAGACGTAAAGCAAAGCAGTCAAAAACATTATCATCCGTTGACCCGGACACACTTCCGATACTCGTAACGTCGACTTAAACATTAATTTGGAAGACGACGAGGATTTGGAGTTGGAACGACCGCCTGGTAGAAGACGTGGGAAAAAAGGGGGAAAAAGGCGGAGTCCTCTTCGGCTAATCCCGACATAATGAAGGAAGATTTCAAAAAGATGAACTGACGCTTACAAGACATTCGAGATCTCGGTCATAGGCGTTTAGAGACTATGCAAGAAAGAAACGCTGAAAACAAAAAATTGTCGCGATAAAAGAATCGAGGCAAATGGAGAAAGACAAAGATCTTTTGTCTAAACCGATCGATCATCTCGTAGGCGACGCGTTGATCCTAACGCAAATGTGTCGGCAACAAAGCAATGAAAAATACGGACTTTAGATTATTAGTTTTTTATTTAGCAATGTAATTTTTTTATTTAATGAAATTTTATTAGTTTTAATTTAAAAAATGAATAATTGGGTAATCTTTAATTGGGCATTATACCACTACACCCATTCTAGAAAAACGCCCCATAATGCCTCATTGCTGACTGGGCTGCCATATGGCGCAAAACGCCCAAGGGTGGGGGCATTATTTAGGTCTTCCACTACACATGGTCTTATAGAACTCCAACATCCTCAAAGGTCATTGGGCCTTAGAAATACAGTTATAGTAATGAATTTGTCACACCCCGACCACGTAGAACATACGAAACGTGGCGGAAACATCGGGGAGTGTTGTAACAGAATTAATTGTCTCAAATCCATGGCAATTGAAGTTTTGTTTTATTGATTGAAAGTGTTACAATGTCTAATTAAACAAAGAAGTACAACATAATTAACTAGTCTCGCATCTTTTAATGTCACTAAGGCACAGGTCCGCCTAAGTATGTCTTGATAAGTCCTATGCTTCATCTCCTGAAAACACATGCGAAAATAGGTACGTCAGCATAAAAATGCCTGTGAGATACATAGGTTTTGTGAAAATAAGATTCATGACTTATGTTTGAGAAAAATGTTTAGTCATGAACCTTGTAATTTGCTTTGTCTTGTAAATCAATTGAAAAACGATAAGTTCAGATGATATGTATAAATAAATGTAAATAATGTATGGTTAAATGAATAACCATATAATGAGTTTGTAAAAGATAAGTTGTTTGTAAATCAATGTCTTGTGAGAAGTATGTTAGTTGTATAAAATGTTCTATGTCTCAAACTGAAATGATTCAAATAACGCTACAATATGTAATACCATACAAACACTTATATATAGGAAGTACCAGCGGCGTATCCACCATGTTTGTATCATATTACACACGCATCGTTACTTAATCACTTAATCAAACCAAACCAAACAATGTAAAATGTTTAACAATTGTAGAAATGTTTATGTATTGTAAGTAATGTAAAGTTAAACGAATAACCTTATAGTAGCATATCAAAAGTATACTTTGGATTTGTAAGTAACATATTAAACTATGTTTTGGTTTCATAAGTAACATATCAAAATATGCTTTGGATGTGATAAATAACATATTAAACTATGTTTTGGTTTTGTAAATAACATATTAAAATATGCTTTGGATGTTTAACAAAATATATGTTGGTTTGTACAATACCACACATGAGAGTATATAAAAATATACTTTAATAGTGTGATTTAAGAATTCATTCAGACCTGGTGCATCAAAATACACCTTTGAGACTATAGAAATACCACAAAGGCAATCCCTATTTGGTTGGAGCAACAAATTGGTTTCAGACATTCCATGACAACAGGAATGGGGTGTCAAATCCTATAGCGCTATATCATACTAACAATCGGTCTGGTGAACATAAAATAAGTACAATACAACAGTTTATTTTATGTTCTTTGAGAAATTAAAGTTTAAACCATAGATAGTCATTTAGTTTGTCAAATGATAAGTAATAACATGTATAATCAATTATACTTTGAAATCAAGAAAATATAAGCATGGGATGAAATCAACTGTACTAAGTATGCTCACAATGGACATACATAGCATAAAATGTAATGTAAAACGATGTACTAAGTACGCACACAATGGGCATACATAGCATGAAATGTAATGTAAAACAATGTACTAAGTACGCACACAATGGGCATACATAGCATGAAGTGTAATGAAATCATGTACTATAATGTACTAACGAACATAGTAGTATATGATGTGAAAACAGGAAAGCATGAAAGTAACAAGTAGGCACATGTGTTCCACCCCAAAACAGTTTAGAAAATAGTAAAAGAGGGGTCTATGTACTCACTTGAGATTGCTCAGTTGTCAAAAGATAATCACCGAGTAATGCTATAGATCTCGGAATCAAACGGCACCTAATATAGGTAACTAAGTTAATAAACCGGACCTAAATCGGAAGATTGGATAGAATGAGGTTTCGTAAACCAAACGAGTGTAGAGACTCGTGTCATTTGGTTTAACAAAGCCTACATACTAAATGAAACTTAACATAATTGTTTACGACCCATTACGACCCGTTTAGGAAGCTTATGCTACTTTAACGCGTCGTGCGCGTGAAACGCGTTCGGACCGCCTAACTAGTCCTATGACAAGTATTATATGCCTAAACATGTTTAATAATCAGTTATATGACAAAGGTTTAGGTTACATATGCTTAATTACCAATTATACATGAAAAGGGTATTCTGGTAATTTACCTAAGGCATATAAACTACCTATCATACAACTACTTAAACGATGTGACCATAGGGTATAACCTCGGAAGGTTATTCCCTACCTACTATGGTCACCTAATGTGTTTGGTCGGATCCTAATGATCGACCAAACTGGGTCGGGTTCGAAGGTATAGGCGATTTATTAGATCGCCTACCCTACGACCCTAGACAACGTGGTAATCAGTGGGCATAGTCCCAAGGGACTATAACCAACGTGATTACACTCACGTTGCGAAGTTCCTACGAACTTCGCATTGACCAGTACTGGTCAACGCTGAAAGTCAAACAAAGTTTGACTTTCTGACTCGAAAAGCAGTAAAATAAGGAATAGAACGAAAGAATACTTACCCAGGGTCCCCGCTAGTAATTCGTGATCGAATAGCTCAGGTATGAAGCGAAGGCCTCAACTTAGAGCATTTGGATCAGATTTGGTGGGTTTTGAATGGAAGGGGGGTTGGGTATTTATAGTAAACGGTCCACCGTTAGGATCGTTTCTCGTAGTACGTGATCGAATCCAAGGCGTACACTTGTCGGAAGCTTATGGTAACTAAGTTGGCCACTCACCATAAGGTATCAACACTTGGCATTGGGATTAGGAGTGGTTTGCAGCTGTTAACAGCTGTTTAAGAAGGTTCTGATCTGCTGGAGATAGCTTACGGACCGTAAAGTCAATAAGGTTGAGGTCCGTAAGCTTGTTGCAGACCAGCAAGTTTGAAAAATGGCAGAATTAGTCCCTGTTGTGTAATAAGGCCATTTTTGACACGTTTAAGGCCCGTTAACCTCATTTCAAAGCTCTAAAATGAAGTTAAAGTATAGGGAACTTAAAATGTGCTCAAAAATATCTCGGATGTCGGTTCGTTTAGCCGTACGAACGCGATGTTCGCTTAATTACGACGGAATGCGCATAAGCGCGAAAAACGATCCAAATGACGAAACGAATGGATTTTTCTTATGGCGAACACTAAAATATAATATAGTCATGCTTACATAAATTTTTGGATGTCCGGATGTATTCAGAACGTAAGTTATGCGCGAAAATGCAAACTTGTGCACTTTTTGACACTTTTAGTCCCTGAATGACCCAAAAGTTTATTTTAGCACACCGAACCCCTCAAAGCCTATTTCTAAGCTATGTGAAGGATATTTATGGTATGTTTAACTTATGGTCATGTTCCGAAATGCCTGTTACAGTTCAAATTGGCATACTTTCGCAGTTTGTCAACTTTAGTCCCTGTAAGCGATTTAACTTGTTTTTGCCATACCAAAGCCTTCAAAACTTATTTCTAAGTTATGTAAAGGTTATTTAAGGTATGTTGAGCCTATTTCACTATTCCGGAGTGTTCGTTGCATTAAACTGGTTATATTTACGCATCAGTGCGCGTATAACCTTCCAGAAAGCGATTTAGAGCTTGAAATCGAACAAGAATTGATATGTGTAAACGATACACATATTTTTACAAATCCCAAGTATGAAATACAATATTTCATTTGTTTGGTCTTTGTTTGATGGTCGAAATGACACAGGTGTTACAGTCTCCCCTACTTTAGGAAATTTCGTCCCGAAATTTAATTCTAGAGGAAACTTGTGAAAACAGCTGTGACGGTTTCGCCTTCCAATAGATCCATTGAACCCTTAAGTAAAACTCTGGGCCCTGTTAGGATCCTTAGCGAATTTGTTAACCCTCAAAGTGAATTCCTTGTAATAGTAAAACATGGAAATTTTTTTGAACTACCAACAGAATAACGTTTCTTATGAAGACTTATCATAGGACACTTGGTGTGTGATTGATATCAGAATTGAGGAGTGTGAGAATAAATGACATTGGTCGAGGTCCAAGACTTCTCCCGTATCATTATTCTTATCACTATAGGTTTTAACACATGACAAAACTTCTTGTGGTTTCTGTGCACTGAATTTCCATAATTGTGTAGGCCTCCATAATTACGTAATCCCTTGCACAGTCCGCACAGTTCATTTCATAATGCGTAGAGGAAAAATCAATTGAATAAACATGAAATGACTCGACTAGACCACCAAAGGGTCCTTTTAATTTGATCAACGAACGATCTTTTTAATTAGTCCAACGCATGATCTTCTTAACTATACCGTCGTACGATCTCCTTAAATAGACCACTTAAGGGATCTTTTTAATTATATCATCACATGATATTTCTAACCAGATTTTCAAATCAATCTGTTTAACTAGACCTCCCAAGGGGTCCAATTATAATATAGTACTTTAAAATCCATGGGATTTGACTGCAACGTAGAAGTCCATTAAGGATTTAAGATAGTAACTTTGGATATCCTATTAAGAATCTCTTATACAAGATATGTAAGATTCTATGAGGATTTGGATGGATCACATACAACCATTAACATGTAAGAAAACACATAAGCACAAAATTAGTTAACTTGATTCTTTAATTTGTTATCTTTAGGTATAGATAATTAAAGCACTCTAGGAATCCAATCCATGGATTTCATTTGGCACTTTAATCATTTCCAAAGATCCATCTATAAAGATAGAAGGATTTTCAATAAGAGTTTGGCTTTGTTTCTTAAAAGAAACTAATGTTTAAGGTTCTTGGGGAGATCACAAGTGATCATAAAATGACAGAACCATACGAGTAGTTTGTATTTGGGTTGACATCATAAGGTTGTATCAAACATTCACACAATCGTATCAGTTTTGCAAAAATAAAAACGACGAATTTTTATTTATATAACAACTGATTTGTCTTTAAACGTCAAAGATAACAACCAAGGGAAATAACAAAACACTTGTTGTTCACTGCCGCATCATTGTTTCTGTTTGCCTTGTTGATGTTAAATGCTCATCCTCGCGCTGGAGGTGCGTTAACAAGTCTTGGGCAATTGTTTCTGTAGTGAGTAAGGTCACCACAGTTATAACATGACCCCGGAGGGAACCGTGCTTGAACAGCAGCAGGGTTTGCAGCAGCTTGATTTGCATAACGACAAACATTGATCAAATGTCCCAACCGCCCACAGTGGGTACATTTGTGACACTGCTCTTGCGCTAGATGATGACGGTTGCACTTGTTGCACAAAGGTGCGGTACCAACATAGTTTTGCCTTTTGCGAGGTTGTGCTGGTTGGTTTGGTGCAACCTGTTTGTCTTGAGCAGTTATCGCGCAGTTTTGAGAGGCCTTGCGCTTCTTCTTCTTGGATACCTCATCCTGTTTTTCCTTTGGCTCAGCTGAAGTAGTCTTGTCGGATGGTCTTGGGTCGCCCTTCCGAAACAGCTTTTTCTTTCTGATGTGGGATTCAGTCAGAGTGGCAGACAGTTCAATGGCTTGTCTGACAGTAGTAGGGTTACTACCAGTAACGATATCCTGAACTAGATCAGGAAGACCATCTGTATATTTCTCGATCGCCTTATCCACAGGAGTAACCATAGCAGGACACAACAGACTCAATTCTTCAAAACGGTCAGTATAGGCTCGATGCTCGCCACTGTCTTGCTTCAAATCATCAAACTCCCTCTCCAAAGCTCGCAGTTCATGACGAGGGCAAAACTCCTTCATCATAAGAGCCCTAAGCTCAGCCCAAGTCTGTGCTAATGCAACCTCAGCACCGCGATCTCTCATCACCCCGTTCCACCATGTAAGAGCCCTCTTCTGAAACACACTTGAAGAAAACTCGACCTTGCGATTTTCAGGACACTGAACGTGACGGAAGGTATTCTCAATGCTTTCAAACCATTGAAGAAGCCCAGTCGCTCCCTCAGAACCACTAAATTTGAGTGGTTTAGCCGAGTTAAAGGTTTTTAAATTGCATGGTGCATTGTTGTTGTTGATGGCTTGCATCATTTGAGCATAAAGATTTGGGAAGGCAACAGCCTTTTGCTGTGCGATGATTCCCGCCAGTTCGGCATTCTCCATCTGATTGTCGCGTCGAGGAGGCATTCTAAAAGAGGAAACATGAAAGGAAACGAGTGAGAGATTTAGACGAAAAGAATGAGATGAAACAAATCTGAGGAAAGCAATGGATAGTGGTCATTTGTTTGTTACTACAAAGCAACAAACGACCTCAGTGAATAATCAAAGTAAATAGGTCAAAAATAATGTATTGCGAAGATATGCTCGCCAATAAGTGAACACTCATCCCAAGAATTCCCAGGTAAGCACAACTGGTCTCGCGTCTGATGAGATGTATACGAAGTGCTTGCCTAGACAGAAAACCCAGAATACAGGCATTCACCCTTCCAGTTTGCACGTGTTCACATTATTTAAAACCCAAAACCTTGACGAGATTTTTGAAAACTCAAAGGGTTCAAAACCTTATAACAAAGGGTTCAAAACCTAGTAATCAATCATCCTAGAACAGATGATTAGTTTTCAAAGCGGTTTTGAAATTTATGTTCTTGTTGTGGTCGTCGCCTAAGGATAGGTGACGGTATTGTTTTATGACTAAACGCAAGTAAACTCGCGTTAGGGTCCTAAGAAAGTTATAGACTAGGTCAAAGCATTACTAATAACCTAATTCCTTATAACCATTGGCTCTGATGCCATCTTTTCTGTCACACCCCGACCACGTAGAACATACGAAACGTGGCGGAAACATCGGGGAGTGTTGTAACAGAATTAATTGTCTCAAATCCATGGCAATTGAAGTTTTGTTTTATTGATTGAAAGTGTTACAATGTCTAATTAAACAAAGAAGTACAACATAATTAACTAGTCTCGCATCTTTTAATGTCACTAAGGCACAGGTCCGCCTAAGTATGTCTTGATAAGTCCTATGCTTCATCTCCTGAAAACACATGCGAAAATAGGTACGTCAGCATAAAAATGCCTGTGAGATACATAGGTTTTGTTAAAATAAGATTCATGACTTATGTTTGAGAAAAATGTTTAGTCATGAACCTTGTAATTTGCTTTGTCTTGTAAATCAATTGAAAAACGATAAGTTCAGATGATATGTATAAATAAATGTAAATAATGTATGGTTAAATGAATAACCATATAATGAGTTTGTAAAAGATAAGTTGTTTGTAAATCAATGTCTTGTGAGAAGTATGTTAGTTGTATAAAATGTTCTATGTCTCAAACTGAAATGATTCAAATAACGCTACAATATGTAATACCATACAAACACTTATATATAGGAAGTACCAGCGGCGTATCCACCATGTTTGTATCATATTACACACGCATCGTTACTTAATCACTTAATCAAACCAAACCAAACAATGTAAAATGTTTAACAATTGTAGAAATGTTTATGTATTGTAAGTAATGTAAAGTTAAACGAATAACCTTATAGTAGCATATCAAAAGTATACTTTGGATTTGTAAGTAACATATTAAACTATGTTTTGGTTTCATAAGTAACATATCAAAATATGCTTTGGATGTGATAAATAACATATTAAACTATGTTTTGGTTTTGTAAATAACATATTAAAATATGCTTTGGATGTTTAACAAAATATATGTTGGTTTGTACAAAACCACACATGAGAGTATATAAAAATATACTTTAATAGTGTGATTTAAGAATTCATTCAGACCTGGTGCATCAAAATACACCTTTGAGACTATAGAAATACCACAAAGGCAATCCCTATTTGGTTGGAGCAACAAATTGGTTTCAGACATTCCATGACAACAGGAATGGGGTGTCAAATCCTATAGCGCTATATCATACTAACAATCGGTCTGGTGAACATAAAATAAGTACAATACAACAGTTTATTTTATGTTCTTTGAGAAATTAAAGTTTAAACCATAGATAGTCATTTAGTTTGTCAAATGATAAGTAATAACATGTATAATCAATTATACTTTGAAATCAAGAAAATATAAGCATGGGATGAAATCAACTGTACTAAGTATGCTCACAATGGACATACATAGCATAAAATGTAATGTAAAACGATGTACTAAGTACGCACACAATGGGCATACATAGCATGAAATGTAATGTAAAACAATGTACTAAGTACGCACACAATGGGCATACATAGCATGAAGTGTAATGAAATCATGTACTATAATGTACTAACGAACATAGTAGTATATGATGTGAAAACAGGAAAGCATGAAAGTAACAAGTAGGCACATGTGTTCCACCC
Source organism: Helianthus tuberosus (assembly GCA_030545235.1). NCBI lineage: Eukaryota > Viridiplantae > Streptophyta > Magnoliopsida > Asterales > Asteraceae > Helianthus > Helianthus tuberosus. Next base: position 10,332 of record JARYGA010043819.1, read on the forward strand.
CAAAACAGTTTAGAAAATAGTAAAAGAGGGGTCTATGTACTCACTTGAGATTGCTCAGTTGTCAAAAGATAATCACCGAGTAATGCTATAGATCTCGGAATCAAACGGCACCTAATATAGGTAACTAAGTTAATAAACCGGACCTAAATCGGAAGATTGGATAGAATGAGGTTTCGTAAACCAAACGAGTGTAGAGACTCGTGTCATTTGGTTTAACAAAGCCTACATACTAAATGAAACTTAACATAATTGTTTACGACCCATTACGACCCGTTTAGGAAGCTTATGCTACTTTAACGCGTCGTGCGCGTGAAACGCGTTCGGACCGCCTAACTAGTCCTATGACAAGTATTATATGCCTAAACATGTTTAATAATCAGTTATATGACAAAGGTTTAGGTTACATATGCTTAATTACCAATTATACATGAAAAGGGTATTCTGGTAATTTACCTAAGGCATATAAACTACCTATCATACAACTACTTAAACGATGTGACCATAGGGTATAACCTCGGAAGGTTATTCCCTACCTACTATGGTCACCTAATGTGTTTGGTCGGATCCTAATGATCGACCAAACTGGGTCGGGTTCGAAGGTATAGGCGATTTATTAGATCGCCTACCCTACGACCCTAGACAACGTGGTAATCAGTGGGCATAGTCCCAAGGGACTATAACCAACGTGATTACACTCATGTTGCGAAGTTCCTACGAACTTCGCATTGACCAGTACTGGTCAACGCTGAAAGTCAAACAAAGTTTGACTTTCTGACTCGAAAAGCAGTAAAATAAGGAATAGAACGAAAGAATACTTACCCAGGGTCCCCGCTAGTAATTCGTGATCGAATAGCTCAGGTATGAAGCGAAGGCCTCAACTTAGAGCATTTGGATCAGATTTGGTGGGTTTTGAATGGAAGGGGGGTTGGGTATTTATAGTAAACGGTCCACCGTTAGGATCGTTTCTCGTAGTACGTGATCGAATCCAAGGCGTACACTTGTCGGAAGCTTATGGTAACTAAGTTGGCCACTCACCATAAGGTATCAACACTTGGCATTGGGATTAGGAGTGGTTTGCAGCTGTTAACAGCTGTTTAAGAAGGTTCTGATCTGCTGGAGATAGCTTACGGACCGTAAGGTCAATAAGGTTGAGGTCCGTAAGCTTGTTGCAGACCAGCAAGTTTGAAAAATGGTAGAATTAGTCCCTGTTGTGTAATAAGGCCATTTTTGACACGTTTAAGGCCCGTTAACCTCATTTCAAAGCTCTAAAATGAAGTTAAAGTATAGGGAACTTAAAATGTGCTCAAAAATATCTCGGATGTCGGTTCGTTTAGCCGTACGAACGCGATGTTCGCTTAATTACGACGGAATGCGCATAAGCGCGAAAAACGATCCAAATGACGAAACGAATGGATTTTTCTTATGGCGAACACTAAAATATAATATAGTCATGCTTACATAAATTTTTGGATGTCCGGATGTATTCAGAACGTAAGTTATGCGCGAAAATGCAAACTTGTGCACTTTTTGACACTTTTAGTCCCTGAATGACCCAAAAGTTTATTTTAGCACACCGAACCCCTCAAAGCCTATTTCTAAGCTATGTGAAGGATATTTATGGTATGTTTAACTTATGGTCATGTTCCGAAATGCCTGTTACAGTTCAAATTGGCATACTTTCGCAGTTTGTCAACTTTAGTCCCTGTAAGCGATTTAACTTGTTTTTGCCATACCAAAGCCTTCAAAACTTATTTCTAAGTTATGTAAAGGTTATTTAAGGTATGTTGAGCCTATTTCACTATTCCGGAGTGTTCGTTGCATTAAACTGGTTATATTTACGCATCAGTGCGCGTATAACCTTCCAGAAAGCGATTTAGAGCTTGAAATCGAACAAGAATTGATATGTGTAAACGATACACATATTTTTACAAATCCCAAGTATGAAATACAATATTTCATTTGTTTGGTCTTTGTTTGATGGTCGAAATGACACAGGTGTTACAGAATTCTTATAACATAAATGTTACGACATACCTATTTTTGTTTGAAAACAAAAATGGAGGAGTGCCCACCTGAAGGTGTGTGGATTTGGGGCTATGATCGACCATGATAATGAGTTCGTGGCCTTCCGACTCCAACGGTTTCTTCTTCTTCATCAATGACTTTGCAAACCGAATACCCAAACATGAATGTTCGCAAACGCAATCCACAACACAACACAACACAACAAAATCAAATTCTTGCAACAACTTGTTTCAGTTCCAGTCGATGATTCCCATAACCAATCTTTAAACAACTTTGAATTCAATTAACCTTTGAAATATGAACATATAATTCTTAAATCTGGAACCCACAGAATTGACTACAACCTTAAATTCAAGTAAACCAGTGAAATATAGAAGTGATCAAATGGACAACAGATTTGCAAAACAAACCCACTTTCAGTCATCAACGAACTCCCAATCCATCGAAATTTAGTTTGTTCTTTGTTGAATTTATAGGAGGAAACAAACCTCTTTCACGGTTGCACATTGAATTAAAGAAAACTTGAATCAAAGACAAATTGGGAATCACTTGGATAATCTCTAAGAATCGTGTACTCACAATTAGAAGAAACTAATTTGATGTTACTATCAAAAAGTTTGAACAGATTAGCCTTAGAGAATCAAGAACGAATTTGATTGTTTTGTTGAGAAATAACCTTACCATTTTCTTTTGTTCTCTATTCTGTTTGACAGAAAAAGAACCGTCTATTTGGTCGACCAGTATCATACGCATATCACATCCTCATCATTGATTTAGGTTTTAGGTATTAGAAAACAAATCAGATCCATTCCTTAGGCCCAAATAAGTTTAATACTTAACAATACAAGATAGATGAAATCCCACTTTGATTTAATAAACATGCCTAAAGTGAAAATAATTTCAATTAACAAGCCCAAAACAAAATATCTTGAATTTACAAAACCGATGAGTACCCAAACTTATTAAATTATAACGAGCCTGCACTCCCGCATCTCCTTACTCGTTTAGTTTTTAATAAGATCAACATAGTCGACAAATTAATCCAATATCGTCAAAATCCATTGATAACACTAAAATTACCAACACCCTTGAACTAATACAGATAAAGGGGTGGCGTCCAGATGAAGGTCTGAAAATACAACTAAGGTGTGGACGAAACGGTGGACCCCCCCTCTCTCTCGCACACACATATATCTAATATATTTTAACGAGTGGTTCTCATGACATAGTCAAGCAACTTGGGAGGAATCTGTTTTACCTTCATACTAGGCTGTTTTATGGGCTGCTGCTCATCTGAGCTTGTCTCTGTTGGGCTGGTTATAACACAAACTACCAAAACAGATCGAAGATAACCTTTAAATATGGAAGGATATGAAGAAGAAAATAAAATAAAACATAAAAATGGAGTTCATATTCTTTAAGTGTGTAGTTGCATTATGTCTGTTTGGTATGGCGTAATGGAATAGACGGGTGAATGGAATGTACGAGATAATGGGATGGACGATGTAATTGAATGGATCATTACCATTCCATGTCTTGTTTGGTTACCATGTGAGAATGAAATGAATAATTACTTTGTGTTGTTTGGTAGGAAAGAATAGACGAAGGAATAAAATCGGTGATGAATGACGGTAGTCGGTGGTGGTGGGTGGTGGGTGGTGGGTGGTGATAGGTTACAATGGTAGCAATGGTCGGAGGTAGTGGCAGTGGGTGGCGGTGGTGGGTGGTGGCGGGGGCAGAGGTATGTGGTGGCGACGACAATGGTGGTGGGTGATGGGGACGGTGGTGGGTGACGGCGACGGCGACGGTGGAGGTCGGTGGTGGGGGTGGGTGGCGGCTGACGGCGGAGGCGGGGGTGGGTGGCAGCTATGGCGCGGTGGTGTCGGGGGTGGTGGGTGGTGGCGAGTGATGGCAGGGGCGGAGGTGTGGATGGTGTGTGACGGTTGGTAGCGGCGGAGGTGGGTGGCGACTGGGGTGGAGGTGGGTGGTGGCGAGAGACAGTTGGGGTGGAGGTGGGTGGTGGTGCTGGTTGTGGCGACGGAAGTGGGTGACGGCGGCAGCTATGACAGTAGTGTTGTCGCCCGTGAGTGAGTTATTAAAACCAATAAGAATAATAATAATAATGGTAAAAAAATAATAATAAAAATATTGATGATAACAATAATAATAACAGTAACAGTAACAGTAACAGTAACAGTAAGTAAGTAACAGTAGTAGTAGTAGTAAGTAAGTAGCAGTAGCAGTAGCAGTAGCAGTAGCAGTAATAATAATAATAATAATAATAATAATAATAATAATAATAATATATCTTTCCATTCCTTGAAGGATTGAAAAAAAAACACCACCTTACCAATGAATGAAAATTATTATATTTGGAAAGTTTACATTCCTTGTGTAATGCTCCATTCCATTACCACTTGACAACCAAACATGTTTCTTTTCATTCCAATTGAATGCTCCATTCCATTCCGCCTTCTATTCCTTCGTACCAAACGCTACCTAAGTGTTTCCCTTCGATTTGTAGTATCAACAAGCTCTGGTGAATTTCTTTATTGCATCTCTCAGACAACCTCAGCAAACATATCAGAGATTGTTTTCACCCCAAATGACACTGCATATGCCACCGTTCTTCAATCTGCAATCCAAAATCTGAGATTTGACACACCCACAACACCAACACCAACACCAAAACCATTAGCAATAATCACACCCTTGTCATATTCCCATGTACAATCCACATTCATCTGCGGTGTTAAATCCGGACTCAACATTCGAATCCGAAGCGGTGGTCATGACTATGAAGGCCTTTCTTACACCTCATTTGATCACACTCCTTTCATTGTTCTTGATCTCAACCAACTCCGGTCAGTAGTTGTTGATTCACAGGCTAACACTGCTTGGGTTGAATCCGGTGCCACTCTTGGCGAACTGTCCTATTATGTTTCTCAAAAAGGTAATCTTCTTGGATTCCCAGCTGGAGAGTGCACATCGGTAGGTGTTGGTGGGCATATAAGTGGAGGAGGGTTCGGCATGATAGCAAGGAAATACGGTTTGTCTGCAGATAACGTGATCGACGCACATGTTGTGGATATAAATGGACAAATCCTGGACAGAGATTCAATGGGTGAAGATTTGTTTTGGGCCATTAGAGGAGGTGGTGGAGCTAGCTTTGGTGTTGTACTATCATGGAAGATCAATCTTGTTTATGTTCCACCAATTGTTACTGTTTTCAGTCTTTCTAAAACCTTAGATGAAGGTGCAACTCAGCTTGTTAACAAGTGGCAGCATATTGCACACAATATAACTGAAGATTTGTTCATTAATGTTGTTATAACTCCAATTAATAATACGGCGCAAGTAACAATCAACTCGATGTTCTTGGGGACGGCTAGGGAGATTATGAAAACAACCAATGATGTGTTTCCAGAACTGGGATTACAGGAAAAAGATTGCATCGAGATGAGTTGGATTGAATCAGTGGTTTACTATTCTTTTGATTTAAGAGGCCAAATCATTGACGCTTTTATAGAAAGAAAACCATGGGGAAGAGGTTACTTCAAGGTTAAATCAGACTACGTCAAGAAACCCATACCAGAAGAAGAATTTGCAGAGATCTGGAAATGGTGTTTGCAAGAAAATGTGATGCTACAGATGGAGCCCCACGGTGGAAAGTTGAGCGAGATAGATGAAACCACGACTCCATACCCGCACAGGAAAGGGAATCTTTACATCATACAATACATAATGAGATGGGATGATGTGGGGTCCAATACAACTGGAAAGCATGTTGCTGCGATGAGAAGGGTATACGACAAGATGACACCATACGTGTCCAAGAGCCCTAGGGAAGCTTATGTGAACTTTAGGGACTTGGATCTGGGTACAAGTTGTAATGCATGCAATACAAGCTATGAGCAATCATTGATATGGGGAAGAAAGTATTATAAGGGAATTTTAAGAGGTTGGCAATGGTGAAAGGGGTGGTTGATCCAACTAATTTCTTCTGTAATGAACAAAGCATCCCACCTTTAGTTTTGTTTCGTTCGTATTAGTTGATTATATTAAGTTTGATGAAAATAATAAACCAAGAATCCCACCTCTATTTATTTTTTTTACTAACTTTCATGCCAAGCATTACATAGCTGAGGGGTAGCCAGAAATTTTTTCCTACGGGTTCGAAAATTTTTCAGGGTTCGATTTAAAGGATTCTACGGGTTCGATGACAAAATTTCTACAGATGCGATGCCAAAATACACCTATATGTAACACTAAAGATTTTTGGTATGGGTTCGGCTGAACCTGTACCATTCTATGTAGCTACGCCCCCCGACTTAGCCTCATGACACGGCACTGACTTCATTAATTTGTATTTGCAATCCAAAACAATCATAAACAAGTCTAGTCAACAACAATGTGGACTTTCGCTTCAAATCAAACAACTTTCAGTGCAACACATTGATCCGATTGCAATCAGTCGGTGAAGGCATGACTATTGCTAATATGTCGGTGAAGGTCCGTTTAGAGATCAGACATATATACTTAAAGATTTCACCAACGTATTACCGATAACGATAGTCAACGATTCAACGGTTCAAGGATAGTTCAATGAGGGGTTGTCACCTAAGGATCCCAAACGGGTATATCCAACGGTGATAGCAAAATCTAATAATCTAGTTGTCAATTTTCTGCTAAATGATATGACACATTGAAACTAATAATAAAAAAATCTAACAAAAAGATTGGTTACAATCATAATAATAAAAAATTATAACAAAAAAGATTGGTTACAATCAAAACTAGTAGTTTACCCGTCTGCGGTCCAGGTATATATGATTAACACCATCCAAACTTACTACATATGTTAATATCACAACGACTTCTTATCCAACTATTAAGAACATAAATAACTATGTCCAACGAGGGGTTGTCACCTAAGGATCCCAAACGGGTATATCCAACGGTGATAGCAAAATCTAATAATCTAGTTGTCAATTTTCTGCTAAATGATATGACACATTGAAACTAATAATAAAAAAATCTAACAAAAAGATTGGTTACAATCATAATAATAAAAAATTATAACAAAAAAGATTGGTTACAATCAAAACTAGTAGTTTACCCGTCCGCGGTCCAGGTATATATGATTAACACCATCCAAACTTACTACATATGTTAATATCACAATGACTTCTTATCCAACTATTAAGAACATAAATAACTATGTCTATATTAAAGATAATGATGACTTTTTATTCTATTGCGATTAGTAACAACAACTGTTCTTGTATTGTCATACATCGAATTGTCATACATACTAACTTAAAATCTTACATCTAATTCGCACAATTTAAAATATTGAAGTAATTATTTGTAAATTGATTAACGTAGCAATTGCTAACACCATTAAATGAAGATAGATGAGATCTATCAAAGTTATATGTTTATGGTATACATAGTGTTTTTTTCATGTTTGCAATTCTATATCCAGGAACAATTTAAAATCAACATAAACTAAATCAAATTCAGACACAATTTAACATCAACATCAACATCGATCTGCAATCCTCAGATTATATGTCTATACTATATAATAATACTTATGCTTGCTAAAATAAGTAAAAGTAAAATGCGACAAGAAAGAGTAATATGATTAAAATTTATGACACTAAAAGAGTAACAACTACATCGAGTACTGAACTTAGAAACTTTCAAATCTAACAATAACAGTCAGAAATTTAAAAATCTAACAGCAAGAATTAAGAAATTTTAGCTTCAACTCCATTGAGTGCTGAACCTCTCGATCTATATCCTTGAGTATCGCCATGAACTCCACGTCTCTATCACCGCACTCTATATTACTGATAACACAAAGGTCACGAATGGAAGTCGAAGGCATCACCATCAGGGTTCATCTAAAATTTTCATGTTCAGGTCGGGTTAAACCCGTCCATCCAAACTCACTACATATTTTAATATCACAATGACTTCTTATCCAACTATTAAGAACATCAATAACTATGTCTATATTTAAGATAATGATGACTTTTTATTCGATTGCGATTAGTAACTACAACTGTTCTTGTATTTTCATACATCGAATTGTCATACATACTAACTTAAAATCTTACATCTAATTCGCACAATTTAAAATATTGAAGTAATTATTTGTAAATTGATTAACGTAGCAATTGCTAACACCATTAAATGAAGATAGATGAGATCTATCAAAGTTAGTAATCTTCATTATGTTATTTGTGGGGTTTTTCTTTTTTTGTGTTTTTATGGTTGACATTACGGTTTTGATTACTTTTTACACTTTTTAGGAAATTTTGACTTTGTAGCCAACTCCTAACCTATATTTACCCAAACACCCCATGTAAATAATAACCGCTCAAGTTGACTACCTTCTGAAAAAATTAGGAGTTAGTGAGGGTTGAGGGAGGTTATTTATTTATCAAGAAAGAAAAGTTTTATTAACCATTAATACAACCGTTGATGTTATCAGTTTTGTACGGCCAAGATCAATCGCACACCTTTATATCTATAATACTATATTAAGAGAACTGGGTTTTCTACCCTTTTCGTAATTTTGCCACAGGTACAAATTGTAACGCCCGGTATTTTCATACTTTCCACTTTTAGAAAGTTCATCTTGTAATTCTTGTAAATGTCTTTAACCGCGTCGTTGTAAAACCGAGACTATGATCATATTGAAATCAAGTTTCTTAATATTCATTCGTTATAATATTGTGCGGGATTGGAAACGTTTGTTATCCGTGAGACTTGTTAATCGTTAAACTAAATTTGTTACGAAAATACAATTACCTATTCATTTATTAAGTTAATTTATTCAAATTAATCAATTAAATTAATTAATAAAATTAATTGATTGATTTTACAAAAATTAAAATGCTATTTTTTTATTTAATGTTAACACACACATATATATATATATATATATATATATATATATATATATATATATATATAGGGAGAAGATCATGCGAGAACCACCTCTTATTGCGAGAACCGCGAGAACCAATGTGAACACACCAAAAATGCCTAAAAATAGCTAAAAATCACACAAAATTTTTTTTTTGATTTTTTTAATATTTTTAGGTTAAAATCGCTACTTTTCGAACAAAAAAAAAAAAAAAAAAATTTTTTTTTAAATTTTTTTTTTTTTTTTTAAAAATTTTTTTTTTTTTTTTGCTTCGAAAAGTAGCGATTTTAACCTAAAAAATATTAAAAAAATCAAAAAAAAATTTTTGGATTTTTTTTTGATTTTTTTATATTTTTTTTAGATTTTTTTAGGTTTTTTGGGGGTTTAGTTTTTAGCATTTTAGCTTGGGGGGGGGGGGGGGGGGGTGGGGGGGGTTTAGGTTTTTGCGGGGTGGGGGAGGGGGGTTTAGGCTTTTTGGGGGGGGGGGGGGGGGTGGGGTTAGGTTTTTTTAGGTTTTTTTAGCTTGGGGGGGGGGGGGGGGGGGTTAGGTTTTTTTTTGGGGGGGTGGGGGGTGGGGGGTTTACGTTTTTGGGTGGGGGGGGGGGGGTGGGGGTTAGGTTTTTTAGGGTTTTTTTTAGGTTTTTTTAGCTATTTTAGGTTGTGTTCACATTGGTTCTCATGGTTCTCACAATAAGGGTGGTTCTCGCATGAGCCCCTCCCTATATATATATATATATATATATATATATATATATATATATATATATATATAGGGCAATGCTTACAAAAAACCCCATTTTTTTAGAAAACTTAGCAAACTCTACTTGTGGACTATATTTATCCACGTGGCCATAGTCACTTCCTAATCCATTTTGCTTTCAAGTTTAAATCAGTAATTTCCCAACCCAGGTTATTTTCCCAATTTGATCTGACATGATCATTTAATGCACATCAACTCATTTGAAAAAATCACCCACCCCATATTTCATTTACAATATTTCATTTTATTTTATATCTTCATTAAAAGAAGCTCCAGGAAGCTCCATTACCATCTTCTCCTCCAAATTATGCTTTCTCCATTAATGTCAATGGAGACAAATCCACCAACCTCCGAGTTAATGTCGCCGGTCCATAGTTTCCCCAACAGGTTCCTTAGCAGTGACTTTCAAACTGATGAAGAATTAAATGCTCGGCCCTTAAATGCTCAAGGTTTGTCTCTTTATCTAACTTAACTATCTCGAATCTCTGTTTTTTTTTGTTATTTGACATTTTTTTAATGGAATAATCCAAATATACTGCATGGCAATGTTCAGCTGTTCCATTCGAAGCTTCTGTATATACTTACATGCATGTTGATGGTTATCGATCATCTGAAGACCCTGTTAGATCACCGGATGTTCTGATATCCGACAACTTCATGAACAGCGATTTCCATTCTGACGAGGTTATGGATAATGATCAAGGTTTGTTTTTCTATACACTCGTTCTGATTTTTCTTCCCCAGATATGGCATAGTTCAAACATATTGCATAATGTTCATATGTAGCATACCAAGTTCAAACATATTTGCATAATGTCCTGTCATATAACAGATTCCTAACCTTTTCGTTTTCTGATGCAGGGCCAGCGCATCCATACTTCGTTTTTGATACCCCTCAGGTGTGACAACCCGTAACTTCGAGGTATAAATCGTTCGTTTCGCTCTTACAAATAAGTATATACTTATCTATTTTTTTTTTCCGAAAAATTAAATTTATACTCATTTAGTTTATGGTGTGCAAACGCGTAGTCGAAACCAAGTTTATTTGGTGATGAACATACCCGAACCGTTTGAGCCATGACATAACCTGCATAACTCGAAACTTTTGAGGCCCGATCCCTTAGCGTGGATATTATACGCCTATGTTAGTTGGTTGGTTATAAATCTTTATTAGTTATTAATATGTTTAAAATAATAATAACAATAATGTTAATAATAAAAATAAATTACATAATTAAACTAAACCCAAACCAACTTCCCCACCCCCCATGTACGTATACATATAAATGTTGTTGCTCAACTTGTTTCGGCCCAAACAGCACCCTCGAGTAGGTGCAGCCCAACTTTGTTTCTTTCCCTCCACGTTTATCACCGGCCCGACTTCCTAAACCGCCTCAAACCCCTATCCTTCATATATTACGTAAGTTGTTGAGTATTATAAGGAGACGATCGTATCTTGGTTGTTCACTTCCCCTACGCCGTAAACCTTAACTGTAGCGCCAAACCGCTGTCCGCAACCTCCGTTCGACGTCCGTTGACTCCGGAGCAACCGCCCAAGATCACCACCGGTAAGTGCCTCCCACTTCGTAGTCTCATCTTAGGGTTTCGTTATCTCGGTTACACCTCGACCTCGACTTATGTCATGCAAGAGAATAGGTTTATATATGCGACTGTTGAATTATTATGTGCATCGATATGTGCTGGAATAGATTATAGTTTGACTTCTGTTCATGCATGGTTAGTCTAATATTGCCCTTGATTGGATCGAACTCCCTTGATATATATTATGTGGCTAGTCTAATATTGACTTCTGTGATGTTATGTGTTGTTATGAAATATGGAATGATGATGAAGATGAAACTCGTTAGTTGGTAGACGGCTGCCAGTAGGGTTGCATGAAGGAATAGGTGTATTGCTTGATTGTGTTGCTTGGTATCTGTGGTTAATAATTATGAGGGAATGTGTTGATATGATAGCGGCTAGAGTGCTCAATTGGTGATTCGTTTTGCATGATGTGGAGTCTTGATTAATAATTATGTTAGTGGGTAATTTCGAATATTGATATAAGATAATAATTAATATTGATGATAAAGTGTGGTCATGGGAATTAATATGAAAGTGTTGGAGAAACAGCTTTGCATTAATTGAGGCTTTGTTCTTCTCGAATCAAATTGAAACCTGGGAATGCACATCTGGGTGTTCCCTTGAATACTTAATTTTATGCTTTAATGCTGTGTACAAGCAAATGAGCTCACGGTACAACTGTATGATTGTTTGAATTTATTGGATAGGAACTAAGATGTCACGTGATTTATTTAAAAAGGTTGGTATATGCTCGTTGTCTTTTTCTGATGAAAGGAACGCATAGACTAATGTATTGGGCTTAGTTACTTTTCATTGTATACATGTTTAACTGTTACTTCTATGATACGTGAAAATGATGCTACACATAATAATACAAAATACATGATGGCTATTTCTTGTAGACTGCTTTTGGACTACGTGATAAATGTGAAATACATGTATGCTTGGTATAAACTATTACTTGATTGATGCGTGTACACTATTTGACAAATACGTGTTAGATACGTGTAGGAACTTTGTGTTTTATTCGAAACCACTAAATGAGTAACTGGTAATCATATTAGGACGTGATTGACCGACCTTGACCGCTAGCTATTTTTAAGAGTCAAACCGAGCAAAACCAAGGTGAGTTCACACTTTCTACAAGGCATGGGATTCCCAGGGGTTGGGAATGGGTAAAGGATTTGAACTGAAACTGCGTGATCTCCTGGTTTGGAACACGTACACACCCTCTTTATTGAAGGGTGACAACACGTACTAAGAACTTAATCGGAACCTGCGTAGTCTCCTGGTTTGGGGATTACGTACACACCCTCTTTATTGAAGGGTGACAACACTGATGCTAGACCAAAAACTCTATCATGAAGTCCCTCATTTTTATATCGACTTAATCGTCGGGCCAATGGCGAGCGGGTCATTAGTTAGATAGCGCTATTTAGGTTTGACAAGCCTCACACCGTGCCGCAGAGGACGGGCGTGAACTAATGGATCTGGGCACTAGTCAATGATGATAGACATTGACGTCAGGGCACCAACTTACTTTAGTCAGTGGTCGATATGGTAAACAGGTCTAGTGGTTAACATGGGGAAGCCCCCACCAACTATGGATATGTTTGGGAAACAGGGTAAACGGATTAACTTACAACTTACAAATGAACTCCTGGTTTTGAAACAACTTAATCATGAACACCAACTGTGAACTCGCTCAACTTCGTTGTTGATTTGTTGTTACATGCCTTGCAGGTCGTTAGATACTTTTGGAGCTTGCACGAGGAGGCGTGGACGTTGTGGGACATGACAGTGTGTGCCATGCTAAGAACATTACTTTATTTCATACTTAATACTTACATTGGGTTTTACAATTATGCTTCCGCTAAACACTTAACTACGTTTTTGGTTTGAAACACCTTTCATATTGTGTGGTTGATTTTTACTTATTACTTGTTATGTTCAATATGATTGGTGGCTTGATCCTGGTCAGTCATGCCTCCAAGCGGTGATACTCCGCGTGTGGATTTTTGGGGGTGTGACATCAGGGAACCCGTTACTGGATTCCTACCGTCGCTGATAAGTTCATACCAGTGTGTGGGAAATCTTGTCCAACATTTGAGGCTGTTCTTTCCATGTATGAACTTTATGCGTTTAAAGCTGGTTTTTCTGTTAAAAAAGGCCAAACTAAAGTCTGGAATGGAATTCCCACACACAAGTATCTTCGATGCTCAAAATACGGGAAACCACAACGCAAGAGGACTTTTGACACACTAGATGAATCTTCTGTAAAGTCTAGGAAAACCAACTTCACATGGTGTGACTGTAAGCCAAGCATTCTAGTCTCAATCTCTAATGATACATACACAGTTATGAGTTTCAATGATATTCATAATCATGAACTTGTTGAGAATTACAACCGTGATCTTAGCAAGATATCACGGAAGCTGTCATTCTCCACCAAAGAATTCATTCACAATATGAGTCTAAACCGTATCGGACCCATGAGAGCTTATATGTCAATGGGACTCCGGTGGATTTTAAAAATTTTAGCCACCAGTTGCGAATTTTTATTGGTGAACGCGACGCACAAGTTTTCCTTGAACGCTTGCGTGAGCGCTTTGACAACCTACCCAACTTCTATTTTGATTACACTGTATCAAATGGAAAGTTGTCTTCTGTATTCTGGGCTGATGAGATTTCAAAGCTAAA
>JARYGA010043820.1:0-42475 GCA_030545235.1 Helianthus tuberosus
TTACGTGTTCGAACTTGGTTTAACTTACCCGTTTGGATTCCGCACTCTCAGGTTCGTCGGAAAACAGGGAACAGGTTATACTCGATCCTCCGGGTGGACCTACAAGTATTATTTTTCAATAGACAGACCACTGAAGTAATATCATTTTCGCTTTTCTTGACATGAAACTTATTTTTTGTTTTTCTCTTGTTTTGTCCTTTTTGACGTTTATCAATGTTTTTTTGTATTTTTCTAGTTGTAATTTCCTCCCCATAAAATTCAAAAAAGTAAATTAAATTTTAAAAACATCTTTATGGATTTGCAGAAGAAAATTATTTACAAAAAAAAACGATTTCCCAATGTGGATCAACTCTTGTTTTACCTTAATGCCATTTACCAAAAGTAATTAACCAGAACAATTTCCCAATGTGGATCAACTTTGGTAAATGAGTCGGCATGTTGGTAACGTTAACAACACATAAATGCTTTAGAAAAAATACAATAAAAAACCACTTCTTAAACAACGAATTTATGTCACTTTTTTCCCAAAAAAAAATTATTGTTGTTGTATACTTATTTGAAACTTAAAAAGCGCTCAGTTTTGTTTTCAGTTTTAGTTTTATGGTGTAATTTAAAAAAATAATCACATTTATGTCACTTTTCCGTAAAAACGCTCGGTTTATGTAACTATTTTCTTTAAAGAGACTTGTGGACGTTTAAATATGATGGGCAAATGACATGTGAATAACATATGCATCATATTTTTTTTGATACGATACGAAACCATACAATACTACATAAATGCTATGATACGCTATGATACGATTGGATACGATATGATAGTAATTGATATGATATGATATGACATACGATCGTGATATATCATATCATATCATCTCATCTGGTACTATATCATATTATATCATTTCATATCATATCAAATCAAATAACATTATCTCATGCTATCACTACTTCCCAAACCAGTAGTATTATAGAAGGAAAATTATTGTCATCCCAGAAAAAAAAAAATGAAAATAATAAATTTTAGCTTTTATTAAACAACCTACCAACTAATCCCGAAAATAAATAAATAAAAATATTTGTTAATTGTTATTGAATTTTTACGGACGTATCACCGATGTATAAAAAAATATTTTTATACTGCATGGATATTCAAATATAGATTACCAATGGACTGGACAGGAAATCCAAGAAAAAAAAAAAAGAAAACATTTTTTATAAGTTTTGGTTTTAAATTTGTCGACAAGAGTACAGTTAGATACTTAGTTTTTTCTTCTTATGGAGTAGGTTAGGAGTAAAGGACATAAGGTTTAACATTTTAAAATATCAAGTAAAAACTCATCAGTATTAAATATAAAGGTCACCACCTAAATTTTCTATACAAATTAAGTACAAAACTTTCAATTCACTCTATATCTATTTAAGATTCACTTAATATTAATTTGGTTAAGTAAGAAATATTATACAAAATAATACTATATTACAGTTTATGAAACCATATTATTGCATATCATATGTTATATTTTGTTGTGCTATATTACATTAGATAGTATTGTAGTATTTTGTATTTATTATGTTATGTTGTAGTGTATGATATTCTATTTCTTGTGATATGATATGATATAAATACTATGATACTATACGATATGGTATTATTTAATATGATATGATACGATACAGTAAGATATCGCATACTATTGGTAACGTATCATATTGTATCATGTCATATTATATATCGTAATATTTCATATCATATCACATAACATTATATCATGCTATCACTACTTCCCAAACAAGTATCACACAGAAGGAAAATTATGGTGATTGGAGAAACCAAAAATGGAAAAATA
Organism: Helianthus tuberosus; assembly: GCA_030545235.1. Lineage (NCBI taxonomy): Eukaryota > Viridiplantae > Streptophyta > Magnoliopsida > Asterales > Asteraceae > Helianthus > Helianthus tuberosus. The sequence goes on from JARYGA010043820.1 coordinate 1,851, forward strand.
AATTTTAGTTTTTATTAGATAGCCTACCAACTAATCCCTAAAATAAATAAAAAAAATATTTGTTAATTGTTTTTGAATTTTTAACCGCGTCTTACTGATTTATAAAAGTATATTTTCTTAAACAATCGGTTTATGTCACTTTTTCCATAAAAAAGTATTGTTGTAGTATATACTTATTTGAAAGATAAAAAACGCTCAGTTTTGTTTTACAGTTTTATGGTGTAATTTAAAAAAATAAACACATTTATGTCACTTTTTTTCGGGTAAAAACGCTTGGTTTATTTAACTATTTTCAGTAAAAAAGACTTGTGGACGTTTAAATATGATGGGCAAATGACATGTGAATAACATATGCACCATATTTGATACCATACGATACCATATCATACAATACAATATTACATAAATGCTATGATACGATTGGATACGATATCATAGTAATTGATATGATATGACATACGATGGTCATGTATCATATCATTTCATCTAGTATTATATCATATCATTTCACATAACACTATCTTATGATATCACTACTTTCAAAACCAGTTCATAGAAGGAAAATTACCAAAAATGGAAAAACAAATTTTAGTTTTATTAGACAACATACCAACTAATAACTAAAATAAATAAAAAAAATATTTGTTAACTGTAGTTAGATTTTTACGGACGTACCACCGATGTATAAAAATATATTTTTATATTGTGTGGATATTCAACTGTAGATTACCAATGGACATGGACAGGAAATCCAAGAAAAAAAAAACATTTTTTATAAGTTTTGGTTTCTTGAAGGCAACACTTGCGTATGCGACAGTGTCTGTAGGCCATAGTTATGTGTTTAGCCGAGTAGGATTTGCAATTCAAAAGGGGGTGGCGGCGCAGCTTGTTGCCCGTCTACCAACCCATGATTTGTAATTTGCTCTAACCTTCTAATATATATTATTTGTTAATTTGTAAAAAAAAAAAAAAAGTTTTAAATCTGTCGCACAAGAGTTCAGTTTGATATTTAGTTTTTTTCTTTTTATAGATTAGGTTAGAGGTAAAGGACAAAAGGTTTAACATTTTAAAACATCAAGTAAAAACTCATCAATTTTAAAGATAAAGGACACCATCTGAAATTTTCTATACAAATTAATTACAAAACTTGTAATTCACTCTATATATATTTAAGATTAACTTAATATTAATTTGGTTATATAAGAAAATATTTTACAAAATTATACTATACTAAAATTTATGAAAACATATTATAGCATATCATATCTTATATTTTGTTGTGCTATATTACATTAGATAGTATTGTAGTGTATTGTGTAGGTCCGGCTAGGGGAGGATCTAGTCGCCTAATCCTTGTGTACAAACCAACCCGGTTGTGCGGAATCCAACCGGGAAAGCAAACCGAGATAGAACACGACAAGAACACGAGATGGACACCGAGACTCAACGATTAACACCAATGTATTAATACGTAAGAAAAGTCAGTTACAAATCAATGTTTACAAATGTATTTTGTAAACTCTCTCTCAAATCTCTCGGGTTCTCACTTGTGCGGTTCTCCTTCACCACCGAAAACACTCTTGTTTTCTGTCTCCTGTCCCTGTGTCTCTGTGTCCCCTTGCCGAAATCACCTTTGATTTCGGTATTAATATGTTGTGCGATTGAAGGTTCCGGCCCAGGAGAGAAGAAAGCCCAAAGTCTATTGGCCCAACATGCATACGGGGCCCAAGCTTTTACGTAAATCACATTTGGTGATTTCAAATGCTTAGCCAAGATAGTCAACATGATGACATCATCATGACATCATCATGATGATGTCATGATGATGTGGCAGCGGGAATAGGTTGCGGCTCTCCGTGCTTCGCGTGTCGAACTCTGGGGCGCACGACGGAGGAATGTCGTGACGTCGGGCTTGAGCCGAACCTAACTGGGTCGAACCGAACCGAGTTGAACCGAACCAAGTCGCGTCCACAAAATATGTACCAACAAACTCCCCCTTGGACGCTACTCGTGAGGTTCAACTTCCATATCTTCCATGTCGGAGGATCTTCAAAGTCTTCACGCGCCGTAAGCAGAAAGTGTATCAACAAACTCCCTTTTCATTTAGGTAGTGTGTCAATAAACTCCCCCTTTGATTATGCTTGTGAATCTTTTGACTTCAATGCTTGAGATCCTTGTGGTGTTGGTGATGGTCATCGGCAACTCGATCATCTTTATCATTTGAGTGCCTTCACGTCGTGTCTTCATTCCGAAGCTTGTCATCGACCATGTTCTCCTTGCCTTTAGAATCTGCACACGCAAGAAATCTAAACGCGTAATGAGAACAACTGCTTGGAATATAGTTTAAGATAAACAAATAACACACATGTGACCATATTTCAATCAACTACCGTCCGACAGTGTGAAAGTTTAACAAATTTATCAAATTAGATTTTTAACTTTCAAAACTTGCAAATTTTGACCGTTTATGAAGAATCAATCGATTTGGTTTTCAATCAGGTTTCAGGTAACGAAGACTCGAGATCCAACATCGTACGATCGAAAATAAGATAGAAATAAAATCTTTTTGGCTTTTAAAAAGTTTATATTAAAACACACCTAAAATCTTTTTGGAATTTTTCATTTTTCAAATGTAAAGACGAAAAGCAGTAAATAAATATATACAAAGATGCAGAAACTGAAAGCATTAAATAAATATTTACAGACATTCTTTTTGTGAGATTCGAGGGTAAGAGAATCATATCAGTGTACGGTCATGTCAAAACGCTCTTGATGTTCTTTTAGTTAACATTTAGATAAGCATCCTATAACGATTATCGGTATTGTTATCCACATAAGCTCAACTTATCAGATGTAATCATGGCGAGGGGATACGTTAAGGTATGATTTATACTTACCGACCGGTGTTCATCCACATCATGACACATTCCCGTATCAAGGTATGCACGAGGGTTCATCTTACCGGTGAGTATACCGATTATCATCTGTTTGACCGTATATGATGTGAGAAACTCACTTATTTTGATTGAAAACAAGCCCTATGTGATAGAATCACTTATTGATGAGGAACTTGATTTTCGATGCATGAGGGCACAGGAGCAAGTCCGTGAACAGGTCAGTACTTTCGTACAGCAGAGAGACGAACTTGACTCCCGGATGAATGTGATATATTATCACTTATTTGTTTGGACATGTGATTGTTGATCACTTATTGAGGTAGAATGCAATATGTACACGTATGTATGGTATCATGGAAGATCTAGACTTGCGTCCCCGTTATTTTTCGGTAAAAGATACAACCATGATACCCAGATGATAAGCAGCATAAAGACCGAATATCTCAGAACCTCGGCAATCTCTCAAACGAAATTTCGGTACTAAGACCATATGCCAATGAATGGTTCCCACCTGGTCTTCAGTCGATTTAAGATTTATATCACCCCGCACACTTTAAAATGATTGTGAGCCTACCGATACATCTTATATAGAGTTGCTTATCGTTTTTCATTTAAGGTTTAAAGAGGTTTAGACAGACCACTGATGTACTATCATTTTCTCTTTTGCTCGCCAGGAAACTCATTTTTTTTTCTATTGTTTTTGTGTTTTTGAAATTTTTCGATGTTTTTGGATTTTCAAATTTTGGATTTACTCCCCCTAAAAACAATAAACTAAGACAAATTTAAAACACAAAGGTATTTACAAAAATGATTTTCCGATGTTGGTTTTACTCTTGCTTGACCTTAATGCCGTTTACCAATAATAAATAGTCAAATCGTGATTTGTCAAATGCTTTGGTAAAAAGGTCGGCACGTTGGTCATCGGTGTGGACCACGACAACATTGATAAGTTTCATAATGAAACAATCACGTGTGAGGTGATATTCGAGATCAATGTGTCAGGTCAAAGAGTGCTACGAGAGGATAACAATTTATAAAGCAGCTTAAATATCGACAAGTATAGGAGAGATTAGAAATTTAAAACCGTATCCTGCAACTGCTTCTTGCATTGCTAGGAATCTGAGAGCTCTCCCAAACTGGATATCCACCAGGTGTGGATTTCAAAGTCGATTTAGTAGCTACTTCAATCCCTTCACAGCAACAAGATCAAAAACCTCTGGGTCCGGCTGGTCTTCCACATTGTACCAGCGAAGGTCTTTGTCTTTCTCTTTGAGAGGGAGTGTGCGGTTGTTCAATCCACGCCAAGGCATCCGCACACCCGGTGTAGTTTGATCAACCAACACATTTTCTTCAATCACACCGAAGAGAAAAGTACCCTACACGTTCATCTTGTGGACTTTGAACTTCTTGTGGAAGAAAAATCCATGAATCTTCGAAAAGCTTCAGACGTGCTACAGGCGCGAACTTTTCATTGGAATCTTTCATGTTGACCCGATCAAAAACCATAACAACCAAACTTTGGAACATTTTTCATCTTGTCGAATTTTTCAACTTCATTCAACCACATTCTTTCACCATCATTCCTTCATCGGAATGTTTGTCTTCTTATCTTTTTCCTTTCTTTTCTCATTTCTCTCCATCAAAGGCAACAACTCCTAGATATAATGATGTTTCGGAGTCTGGTGTCGCCGATCTTGTGCATGGACGCTCCACTATCAACAATCCTAAGACTATCAATAGTTCCTCCTGGAACATCCTGCACACTCATTCAGAGATTAGTTGGAGAGGGGGACCCAAGCCTTCACAGACTTGGGTCGTCCGTCATCATCGAGGATTGTGACATCCATTTCCCGATGATTCGGAATTGATGTAGCTCCCCCTGAAACAAATTCCAATTTTGGTTTCCAAATCTGTTTTTGTTTTTCATTTTTAACTTCTAACTTAACAGACTGTGTTTGGATAACCTCTGGTTTTAAAACCTTTTCAATTTCTTTTCTTTGTTTCCTTTTCTGCTTCATTTCCCGTTGTTTAACAAGACGAGGGTCTGATTTTGATGAAACAGATCGCTTTCGGTCAATTTGGTCACGGGGATCATCAACTTTGGCTTTTTGTTTATGAAGATATGGACAATTTCGAATGATATGTCCAACTGTGCCACATTCAAAACATGATCTTCGTTCAACAAACCCCGAAGTAACATGTGATCGTCTTGCCGATAATGATGAACTTTGTGATCTCGAGGTACTAGGTTTCGAACAGTTTGGTTCATTTCTTTTCAACACTGTTGCTTGTTTAACAAAATCTAAGTTAGATTTGTTTTCAAACGTTTCAATTTTGTCCGTTCCCTTTGATTTCACAAAGTTCACATTCTTGTTCTTCTTCTGATTCGGCTTCCTTTGACTTTGAGTCGGTGTCTTTTCTTTTGGTTTGTTATGATTTTGCTGCCTTTTCACTGTTGGTAATTTTTTATTGCCATATTGTTTTCGAACTTCGGCCTTTGGAATAGGAGGGCACTGTGTTACTGTAACATGTGCTCCTGTCTTTCCTAAAAACTTACTTGTCGAATTTTCAAAGACGTTACTGATTGAAGATGGATTAACATTCTTAATAGGAAAATCTTTGTCAGAATAAATTTTATCAGATCCAATCAACGTGTAAAGCAAGTTCACGCTTGCACAACTTCCAGATGAGGATTCAACAGACTTGGTTGTAGCAGTCACAGACGGTTTTGCAGGTGGATCACAAAGAATGTGATTCTCAAGAGGTATGTCCTCTTCTTTGATCACCGCATCAGACTTTGCTGAGTCAGTATCATCGGATTCATCATCAGAAGAATCAGCATCCTCAACAACAACTGGAGGATCCTGATTCTGTTCAGCAGAAGACACACATGTATCTGCTGACACATCCGAATCTGACGATACTTCCTTCTTGTATCCGAGTCCTGTTGCAAATTCCTCAACGTCTAAAGGAACAGATGGTTCAAAGTGAGTTCTATACTCCTCATCAGGCATGGCATCATAATTGTTTTTCACGGGTGGTGGACATTTCTTATATCCGATGCATGTGATATCCCTTTTCTCTTTCTGAACATCAATGATGTGATCCAACACATAGCTAGAGCTTAAATAGCTGTCTAACTTGAGTCGGATCGCCTCACTTTCAGTTTTAACACAAGCCATCTCTTTTTGCATTATCTCAAGACGAGTGATATACAAGTTTATGTCCGTTTGTTTTCTTGAAACCATTTTTGTCAGCTCGGTTTTATCTTTCTTTAATGTTTCAATTACCGATTTAAAGTCCTTTTCATGGTTTTCATAAAACATGTTGGCTTCAGTGTACTTCGAAAGATCCACGGTTAACTTCTGGTTGTGGATGAATGTCACATCATACTTTTCTTGCAAAGCCTCGTGTTTGATTTGCAACTCACACCACTTGGCATTCAATGAAACATGTTTGTCTTGCAAGTCAAACAAACTAGCTTGTAAAGCATCATGTTTGCCTTGCAACTCAGACATGTTTGCATCCAAATCAGCACATTTAACACTCAATCTATCACAATTATCACAAATAACAGCAGTGGGTTCATCGGCACATACCTGACTTGATGGACTGTCGACATTAGCCATAAAGGCTGAATGGAGAGAAGACGAAGAATAAGCAGCTTGATCCACCAATATAGATCTCCTATCAGTTCCTGCTGCAGCTTCCTCCGAAAGCTCATCAATATCTACATTAACTGGCGCACTAGATGTCTCACCCACATGATCATCGCCTGAACTCGAGGATTCTTCATCTGAACTTCTACTGTAACAAGAAGAGTCTTCATCCTCAGAAGATTCATCACCATTGGTGGAAGATTCTCCACCACTGGCGTGTTTAAGATCCTTGACAACTTCAGCAAAACAAGCGGTTACAGTAGATGGCCGAGAGACTTGCTGTTGTGAAGCTGGTTGTAGAGGATTTCCATACAAGTCTGTTGTTGGAGCTGGTTTTACTGGAACTTGTATCAGCTTGCCATATAGATCAGTTGTCACAGGAGGCCTTTGGGTTTGCTGTTGAGGCACTGGTTGAGGAACTGGTTGAAGCGGATTTCCGTACAGATCTGTTGGTCCGGTAGATCGAACAGGTAATGGATTTCCGAACATATCAGTTGCTCTGATAGATCGTTTCGGTGCGGGAGATTCGTCCCACGAAGGAGACAAACTCGTATTTCTATATTTTCCGCTATCCGGAGACGGAGTACCATAATACATATCTGTATTTACCGGAGTACCCCAAATCGAATTCATTTTTGATCAAGAAAAATGAATACCTGAAAATCACACCTCAAACAAACAGTTAAATCACAAATGCAAACCTTCTGTTTTTAAAAAAAAAAATGTCTTTGACGAAACAAGTTTTCACGAAACTGGCCCAAATTTAATATCGACGAAACGGCCCAGATAGAAGCCCAATTCTGTTGTGCGAGCCCAGTATTCCACCCTGTTAATTCGCTGGTTTTTTTTTTTTTGTTAAATTCGCTGGTCTTATTAAGTTCGCTGGTTATGCTGCTGAATTTCGCTGCCTATTCTCGCTATTACGACGATCAGTAAAATCGCCGAAAAACCGTAATAATCTCGCTGAGGACGATTACACGGTTACCAAAGTTGCCTTTGGATTTGAGTTCGCCGGGTCAAGCAATTTCGCTGGTTACTGAAATATCAGGTCTCAAATTCGCTGATTTATTCTTGTGCGATTGAAATCGGTTGACTTAATATGTCTTGTGCGAGTAGACAAACAGCCCAGTTCAATATGAAGCCCAATGAGTCTTGTACAATCCAAACCAATTCTTGTACGATTGGGTGTATGTCTTGTACGATCCACTCCCTTGTGCGATTAAAAACACTTTGACTTTCTATGCTCCTGACACAAAGAAACCCACTTTCGGCTACACCTTTTCCCAAACTACCAACCGAATGATGATGTTATATTTTAAACAGATTACAATTTCCAAAACACTAACAACTTTAATATTCAAATTTTCAAGGATCAAAAAGTGTGTTTATGAAGAACAACTTGAAGATTGTATGAATATATGAAGAACAACCCAGAAATTTATGAATTTTCTGGGGAACCGAAGATTTTCCGAACACGAATTTGGCCGAAACATCACTAAAAACCAATGTTTAACATGTGAAAAAGAAGAATAAAATGGTTTTTATGAGAACTAACAACAAAATACCAGAATTTTCGAAGATATGAGCTGAAATTTCAGAAAAATATGAACTTTAAAAATCCGAAAAACAACCCGAAAACAACTCGGTTTTAACAAGGAGAAGAGCCAAGGCTCTGATACCACTTGTAGGTCCGGCTAGGGGAGGATCTAGTCGCCTAATCCTTGTGTACAAACCAACCCGGTTGTGCGGAATCCAACCGGGAAAGCAAACCGAGATAGAACACGACAAGAACACGAGATGGACACCGAGACTCAACGATTAACACCAATGTATTAATACGTAAGAAAAGTCAGTTACAAATCAATGTTTACAAATGTATTCTGTAAACTCTCTCTCAAATCTCTCGGGTTCTCACTTGTGCGGTTCTCCTTCACCACCGAAAACACTCTTGTTTTCTGTCTCTTGTCCCTGTGTCTCTGTGTCCCCTTGCCGAAATCACCTTTGATTTCGGTATTAATATGTTGTGCGATTGAAGGTTCCGGCCCAGGAGAGAAGAAAGCCCAAAGTCTATTGGCCCAACATGCATACGGGGCCCAAGCTTTTACGTAAATCACATTTGGTGATTTCAAATGCTTAGCCAACATAGTCAACATGATGATGTGGCAGCGGGAATAGGTTGCGGCTCTCCGTGCTTCGCATGTCGAACTCTGGGGCGCACGACGGAGGAATGTCGTGACGTCGGGCTTGAGCCGAACCTAACTGGGTCGAACCGAACCGAGTTGAACCGAACCAAATCGCGTCCACAAAATATGTACCAACATATTGTATTGTATTTATTGTGTTATTTGTAGTGTATGATATAATAAAATCATTTTGATATGATATGATATGATATAAGTGTTATGATACCATACGATATGGTATTATTTAATATGATATGATACCATATAGTAAGATACCACATACTATTGGTATGGTATCGTATCGTACCGTATCGTATCATGTCATATTATATATCGTATCATTTTATATCATATCATATAACATTATATCATGCTATCACTACTTCCCAAACCAGTATCACACAGAAGGAAAATTATGGTCATCAGAGAAACCAAAAACCGAAAAATAAATTTTAGTTTTTTTATACAACCTACCAACTAATTCGTAAAATAAATAAAAGAACATTTGTTAATGGTTTTTGAATTTTTTTCCCAGGTCTTACTGATTTATAAATTTCAGTTTTTATTAGACAACCTACCAAACCAATATCATATCATATGATCTGATATTATATCATTTAATATCATATCATTTAACATTATCTTATGCTATCATCACTTCCCAATCCAGTATCATAGAAGGAAAAGTATCTTCATCCTAGAAACCAAAAGTGGAAAATAAATTTTAGTTTTTATTAGACAACCTACTAACTAATCCCTAAAATAAATAAATAAAACAATAAGTTAATCACCGATGTATAAAAAATATATATTTATATTGCGTGGATATTCGATTATAGATTACCAATGGACATGGACAGGAAATCAAAAAAAAAAAAAAACATTTTTTATAAGTTTTGGTTTTAAATATGTCACACACGAGTTCATTTAGATATTTAGTTTTTTCTTCTTATTGAGTAGGTTAGTGGTAAAAGACATAAGGTATAATATTTTAAAACATCAAGTAAAAACTAATCAATTTTAAAGATAAAGGGCACCACCACCTGAAATTTTCTATACAAATTAATTATAAAACTTGTAATTCACTCTATATATATTTAAAATTCACTTAATATTAATTTGGTTAAATAAGATAATAATATACAAAATTATACTATAATTACATTTTATGAAACCATATTATAGCATATCATATTTTATATTTTGTTGTGCTATATTACATTAGATAGCATTGTAGTGCATTGTATTTATTGTGTTATGTTGTAGTGGATACGATATAAATGGTATTGGTTTGGTAAAAACTAATACAGCATAACACAATATAAGTGGCTTAGTTGGTTGGTTATCTAATAAAAACTAAAATTTATTTTTTCATTTTTGGTTTCTCCGATGACCATAACTTTCCTTTTGTATGATCCTGGTTTGGTAAGTAGTGATAGCATGATACAATGTTATGTTATGTGATATGTTATGAAATGATACCATATATAATATGATATGATTCCATATAATACATTACCAATAGTATGTCGTATCTTACTGTATCGTATAATATCATATCATATTAAATAATAGCATATCATATCGTATCATAGCATTTATATCATATCATGTCATATCAAAAGAAATTGAATACCATTGGTAATGTATGTGGTATCTATAGAGCCCAATCCTATATATATATATATATATATATAGACATATAGTGTAAGTATCTATAGAAAACCCACTTTAATTTAGAAAACCCGGGAAACTCTAACCTCCCGAATTTAAAAAAAAATATATATATATATATATATACACATGTTATATACATGTTTTTAAGGTATTTGGGCAACCAAAACTTGTTTATTTTTTTTTTAAATATCTACTCGGCGTTTTTTTGATTTTTTTGCCCAAATACCTTAAAAACATGTATATAACATGTGTATAATCAAAAAAGCGCCGAGTAGATATTTAAAAAAAAAATAAACAAGTTTTGGTGTAACACGTGTTACACCAAAACTTGTGGGTTTTCTATACATCCTTCCCCTATATATATATATATATATATATATATATATATATATATATATATATATATATATATATATATATATATATGTATCTACTCGGCGGTTCTCGTGGTTCTCATAACTCGTGGTGGTTCTCATTCTAGCGATCCCCTATATATATGTGTGTATATATATATATATATGTATATATATATATATATATATGTATCACCTCCAGTTATAAGAACCGCACGAACCACTTTCTAGCCATTAGATCAAGATGATGGATGGATGAAATTAAAAGTATTTAAAAATAATATTAAGTATTTTTTGTCTTATTATGTCTTTAATATTTTAATTTAAAAGGGTATTTAAGTAACATTACTTTTTTTGTCTTTTTATATATATTATATTTAATTGCCTTTTTGTCCTATTAATTAATTACTTTTTATTAAAAAACCGAATTTTTTGTTAAACACTATTTTTAAAATCAGATTTTTATGATAATTTTTTTTAAGATTTTCAAAATAGATGGATGAGATTAAAAGATTTTTAAGAGCCGTTCTTTACGAGAGTTTTTTTACAGAACGTTTTACAATTTTTACAGATTTTATTTACAGATTTTTACGTTTAACGTTTTACGTTTTTACGCCCGGCCTTTTCACGCCCCGTTTTTTGACGCGCCGTTTTTACGCCCGGTTTTTTACGTTAACGTTATTTACGTTACGTTAACGTTATTTACGTTACGTTAACGTTATTTACGTTTTACGCGCCAGTTTTTTACGTTAACCTTTTTTACGTTTTACGCACCGGCTTTTTACGTAAACGTTTTTTACATTTTTACGTTTTACGCGCCGGTTTTTTACGTTTTACTAAAAAAAATTTACGTTTTACGTTTTACCTAAAACTTTTTACGTGTTACGAAAAAACTTTCTACGTTTTACGTAAAACTTTTTACGTTTTACGTAAAAAGTTTACGGTTTAACTTTTTTTTTTTACAAATTTTTTTTTACACAAAAACGAACGCACACAGAAAATCGTTACTCGGTAGGTGTCTCAGATAGTTTGCTATCATCATCGACGCCTCAAAAAAATATAAAAACCCAACAAACAAAAATAAAAAAGAACGAGTGGATTCTTGAAAAAAAAACGAAGTTTTGGCTCAGATTTTCCGATAATCAGAGGCCGCAAAATGGGGTTGCGGGTTCAAAAACCTACCCTCCACCATCCTTGCCGCGCCATCGTCCGTTTTTTTCATCATCACCGCCCTATTCAATAAGGCACCAGATTCAACCGATTTAAACATTCAAAAGGAACATGAACATCATTCAAACCCAAAAGGAACATGAACATCATTCAAACCCAGAAGGAACATGAACATCATTCAAACCGATTTAAAACATTCAAAAGGAACATGAACATCATTCAACAGATTCAAAAAGCCCCAGATTCAACAAAATCAACCCCAACAAAAACACTTACCAAACAAACACATGAACATCATCGTAAAACAAACCATCAAGAAAAGTCAAAACCACAAAGATTCAACAAAAACAAACCATGAACATCACCGTAAAACAAACCACCAACAAAAAACTTACCAAACCCACCGGTCTCCCCACAAACCACCACCGCCTTCCGACATCGGCACTCCACCACCATCAACGAGCACCCACCACCTCCGACATCGACACTCCACCACCGCCGGAGATAATAACACAGGTCATCAACGTCAAACCACCGCCGGAGATAACAACACATGTCCCACCGTTCACCATCAAACCACCACCGGATAACCCTAAACTCCAAATAGGAGCTCACTACCCCAAATCGGAGCTTTTGGGCGGTGGTTTTGTGACTGTTGCCCACGCAAATCTTCATCAAATCCAGAATTGGGGGCGGTGGTTGGGTGGTGAACGGTTGGGTGGCGGTGAACAGCGGTGTGTGGTGGGGGGAGAGGGCCGGAGATAAGGGTGTGTGGTGGTTGTTTTGAGTTTTGATTTGGGTTTTTCCAAATGCAGCAGAAACTTTCGAAGCATTTTCAAGAGAGAGGGAGATGAGAGATAAATGGAAGAGATGAAGATGAAACTGACATATAATGAAAGATGAGAGAGAAAGAACTATAAATGAAGAGAGATAAGGGGATTTGACATTTGGGGTAAAAGACCAAAATAACCTTATTGTTGGCATGATCTAATTGGTTGAGAGTGGTTCTCGCGGTTCTTACAACTGGAGGTGGTTCTCATTTTAGCGGCTCCCTATATATATATATTGGGGACCGCTAAAATGTGAGAACTACACCGTACGGGGCGAGATGGACCAAATTTTTTTTTTCATAAACGTAGATGCGTGTATTATAAACACATTTATTAAAAAAATTCAAAAAAAATGTCGTGTGTGTAGTTTTGAGCACCACAAGTTTGCGTTTACGGGTACCGTAAATTTGGTTTAAAATTTACGGTACCCGTAAACACAAACAAAACTACACACATAACATTTTTTTTTTGAATTTTTTTTTACAATTGTGTTTATAATATACACATCTACGCTTATGAAAAAAAAATTTGGTCTAACTCGCCCCGTACGATGTAGTTCCCATGGTTCTTACAACTGGATGTGTTTTTCATTTTAGCGGACCATATATATATATTGAGAGAGAGAGATACGTAACATTATATTTTAAATTTTTTATATAGTAACATATCAGATCATAGATCAATAGATCATCACATGACACAACATTATATTATAATACCATTACACTACTAAAAAATGAGTATTAGCCACAGGTTAAAATAGTAATTAATGACTGGCCTCACCAAAACTAATATAATAAAAATAGTTTTTAATTATTGTTAGATAACATAGTGACGTATCCAATGAGTATATATACATGTAATTAAATTTTATGGAAAAAGTTACCGGGTGATCCAGCAGAAAAAAATCATATTTTTATCTGAAATTTTGTCAAAAGTTTTACCACGGTACGGTTGCTATGTAATTTAATATTAAAGAAAACTAATTTTCATAGATGTAGCAGAATAAAAAAAAAAAAAACAAAAACAAAAACTTTAGGTAATCACTTAAGGGAAAACGGGTTTTTAGCTGGAAAAGCAGTAACAAAGGCAGAATCGAAGAAAGTTGATAAGCACGCTAAAGCTTATGCAGAGAACCAACACGTTTTTGTCACTTTTGCCTTTGACACATTTGGCTCTCTAGCGCCAGAAGCTATCCAATTTCTGACCAGGGTCCAACGGGTCATCCACAACAATTGCTCAGCCTCAGGGGGACGAGGTTTTGTCTTTGGTAGATTAGGGTTTGCAATTCAGAAATGACATTTGGCTCTCTAGCGCCAGAAGCTATCCAATTTCTGACCAGGGTCCAACGGGTCATCCACAACAATTGCTCAGCCTCAGGGGGGACGAGGTTTTGTCTTTGGTAGATTAGGGTTTGCAATTCAGAAAGGGGTGGCGGCGCAGCTTGTTGCCCGTCTACCTTCTGTTTTGATGTAACTTGACAAGTATGAATGAAATCCATCAGTTTATTAAAAAAAAAAAGAAAGAAAGATTCAACAAATAATTACTTTAAACTTTGATCATCATCACGGATAAAAAATTACAGGTATTCAAAAAACATAACAAATGTTAAACCCTTGAATAACTATTTATATAATAAAAATATTATAGAAATCGATTACAAGATATACATGAAATTATACAAAAACGTATCTTTCTTGAAAACTTCTAATCTTGAATGAATCATCACAACTAACTCTCTGAATTGCGTTAAAACTAATATTCAAACCCTTTTTCCACCACGACGGAGGCAGCATTGCAACCACATGCCTAGTCTTTCTGCTCTCTTATTCTAATTTTCGGCACTTTTACTTGTTGACCAATTTGACAACTCTTTCTCCTAGGCCAAACACCACCATTTGACTTCGTTCTAGTTGATGTCACCCCTTTGAAACCTCTTGGTCTTTCCCTTTGAAACCCCTTTGGCTGTGGTAACCATGGCATATACAGACCACTTCCGTCCCTAGTTTATGTTTTGCTTCTATAACGAAGCAAAACAATAACTCCCATCGAGCCGCATCACTTGGCCAAGATTAGCCACTCCGACCTTTCGTCCTTGGAGGGCACACTCAATGTGGCAAGATGACCCACTTGAACCTGAAAGAAGATAGTATATATCGTTATGATATAATCGTAGACATTGAAATAAGGTCGAATAGAAAATACATCTTACAAATTTCAGTTACCTATGAACTGTCAACATGTTATCAACATTTAACACAAATTCTTCAGATCCCTGCAGCAGGTATCGGTCAGTATAATTAACAACTCAAAACCATACAAAAGAAGTGTTAAAGAGCAGATACCATTGGATCCTAACGCAACTTTCGTCCAGCATTGGAACAGAAGCGATGCCCAGTGGATAATTAGGGTTTATGGACAGTGATAGATGCGGCGCTGTAGAGGCCTCAGATAATGATAAGAATAAAGTGGAGAATTAGGTTTGATTTATAATGGTGCGTTCATGTGAGATTTTCACTTTAACCCCTTAGGTTTACACTCTTTTCTATCTTTTAATTGACCCCTTTACCCCATTCATTTTGTATGTTTATCTGTGTAAGACTAAATTATTTAGTTGTGCAAAGTGTCCAGTTTATTGTTCTAGATTCCATAGCCAAATTTGGAGCTTTTCGACGTTGTTATGATTTTGAGGTACATTTTAGTACGAGAGTAATCTGTCCATGATGTGCTTAGCGATAATCTAATCTTAGATTCTTGTAAAATATGAAAACATTTAAACGTTTGCATTTTAACTCTTTTCCCTTACAAAAAAATGATCTAAAGTCTATTGATAACCGTGTAATACAAATATAATGTCTTAATTTTAAGACATGATTTATGATCATATATATATATATATATATATATGAAAATTTTCATAACATACCTAGTAACGACCAGGAATTAAGCACTCAGGCGATTACTTTCTTGGTAGATTTTAAGATTTCATTTTAGATACACTCAAGGTTTGTGCTTTCATCCTAAAATTGATGGTGGGTAAAGCTTGCATAACTAAGTTTGGAGCTTTTCGCTTTGGTTTAGATTTGTTCATATACTTCAAGTTACATATGCTTACGTTAGTTTTCATATAAGTAGTCACCTACCTTTTTTGTCATGTATATAAAGGAGCACATTGTTGTGACAACCGCTTATCCCACGTGATTTTTTCTCAACTCACATAGAAATATGTATTTTGTTGTGTAATAATAATATAGCCTGTTGCTAGGTGGAGATTTAGGTACTTTCTGTAGTGACAAACATGGAATTAAGAAATGCACATGTGATTTCTTAGAATCTTCATATATTTGAAGATTGCAATTTAGATCCGATTAGGATTCGTGTTCATTTTAGAGTGAGAGAGTGTAAAGATTACATAGCCATGTTTGTTTATTTTTGCATATTTCTCTCTTGTTTTACACACATTATCAACACACGCTCTATAAAATCTCTCCAATCGCATAAACCCTAAAACATGAACATCCAAAGACTCAAGGGAGGTATGGATGAGTTGAGTGGGAAAATAGCAATCACAATTCAAAAGGGATTTAAAGATTATGGTCATTTTGGAACATGAAATTAATGGCTTGCCATTACTCACCTTAGTAAACCAAATCAGAAAATCATAAAGAATTTTTTGGCGAGCAGTAAACTTTGTATTACTCTCTCTGATTGACGTGATTCCAGCAGGGTTGTCTCCGGGACTCAAAACCCTATCTATAGTAAAAAATTTTGATAATTATCTCAACCCATGAATGAGTTATGACATTCATAATGGGCTGCAAATTTGAGCTAGCAAGTATAGCGTAGACCTCTGTTACAAAATAATTCGTTTAAAACATCAAACGACATCGAAAAATTGTGATTCCGGCCCATTAGAAGCATATTTCGAAATACTACGTTTTGAACTCAAGAAAATCCAGTTTTCATTATGTTATGACCCGGTTACAGTCAACTTGAGTTGACTTTAACATGCTAGACAAATTCTGTTTTCGCACATGTTTTATAAACCGAATTTCCAAGTTTCTTTAACCTGTTTTTGAGGTTATTAGCACATGATCAATCAATCTCAGCAGGTTTTAGTTCATTTATATCAAGTTCATCACACTAGTTCACCAAAATTATCAAGATTACTAAATCCTAAATTTCTATATATGAGTTTATGCATACAAGAACCATATAACAAATCATCATACCCGATCTCAATTAACATTTATAAACAAGGTATCATCAAGACTCCAAGAAACATCCACAACATACAATAACGATAATCATAACCACTCAACCATAACCCAACCCGCTAGGCCCATGACCTGAAAACATACACCAACCCAACAACATGCGACTAATAAACACCACCCTCCTACCCGAAACCCTTTTTCAGCCATAACCCCCATGAAAAACAACATGTAAACTCATAATATAACATATAAAATATTGTTACCGAGCAAGATATATGCGACGGCCAGCAACCGATCGGAGGAAGGGAAGGAGAGGTACGGCGGAGGGGGAGGGGGTTGTGTTGCTGTCGTTCACCATTCAAGAGGGAAGAGATCTTTAGGGTTTAGCTTGTTTCTTTTTTTTTATCACACACACATGCATACGTGCATAATATGCAACGGGGACATGGGTTGGGCTTGAGGGTTGGGCCGAAGTCCAATTGAATAAGGGAAGGGTTTTGGGGTTGTTTTGGAGTGGGCCGTAAACCAACAAGGAAGGGAAAAGTTAGCGGATTTGGTTTGGGCCGAAACAAGGGAGGGACGGTTGGGTTGGGTTTCATAGTATCGGGTTCGGGTTGAGGTTACGTGACGCGTTTCGGATAACATAAACGTTTAATATATAATTATGTCATTATAAAAAACTTGCACAACAAAAGACGTTTAATGCTACGCATTCGAGGAATACGAACCCATTTTAACACAAGCAAAATAATAGCGATGGATAACGATGATTACCTCCGAAACACGGGTTGTCACATACCGACCGGTGATTGTGAGCCTACAGATACATCGTTAATAGAGTTACTTATCATTTAGCAGTTTTAAGTATGATGTTTCGATAGACAGACCACTAAAGTAATATCATTTTCGCTTTTCTTGCCATGAAACTCATTTTTGTTTTTATCTTGTTTTGTCCTTTTTGACGTTTTTCAATGTTTTTGTATTTTTCTAGTTGAAATTTGCTCCCCCTAAAATTCAAAATGTAAATTAAATAATAAAAACATCTTTAAAGATTTTCTGAAGAAAAGTATTTACAAAAACAATTTCCCAATGTGGATCAACTCTTGTTTTACCTTAATGCCATTTACCAAAAGTAATTAACCAGAACGTGAGTTATTAAAGGCTTTGTTAAATGAGTCGGCATGTTGGTAGTCGGTGTGGACCTTAACAACACATAAATGCTTTAGAAAAAATACATCAAAAACTGCGCTCTTAAACAACCAATTTATGTCACTTTTTTTCCAAAAAAAATATTGTTGTAGTATACTTATTTGAAAAATAAAAACACTCCGTTTTGTTTTCAGTTTCATGGTGTAATCTAAAAAAATAATCACATTTATGTCACTTCTTTCCGTAAAAACGATTGGTTTATGTAACTATTTTCCATAAATAGTCTTGTGGACGTTTAAATATTATGGGCAAATGACATGTGAATAACATATGCACCATATTTTGATACGATGCGATACAATACAATACTACATAAATGCTATGATGCGCTATCATACGATCGGATACGATATGATAGTAATTGTTATGATATGATATGACATACGATCGTGACGTATCATATCATATCATCTGGTATTATATCATATTATATCATTTCATATCATATCATATCACATAACATTATCTCATGCTATCACTACTTCCGAAACCAGTATTATAGAAGGAAAATTATCGTCATCCCAAAAACCCAAAATGAAAAAATAAATTTTTGTTTTTATTAGACAACCTACCATCTAATCCGTAAAATAAATAAATAAAAATATTTGTTAATTGTTGTTGATTTTTTACGGACATATCACTGATGTATAAAAAATATATTTTTATATTGCGTGGATATTCAAATATAGATTACCAATGGACATGGACATGGACACGAAATCCATGAAAAAAAAAGAAAACTTTTTTATAGGTTTTGGTTTTAAATATGTCGACAAGAGTAAAGTTAGACATTTAGTTTTTTTTTATAGATTAGGTTAGGGGTAAAGGACATAAGGTTTAACATTTTCAAACATCAAGTAAAAACTCATATAAAGGACATCACCTGAAATTTTCTATACAAATTAAGTACAAAACTTGTAATTCATTCTATATATATTTAAGATTCACTTAATATTAATTTGGTTAAATAAGATAATATTATACAAAATTATACTATATTACAGTTTATGAAACCTTATTATTGCATATCATATCATATCTTATATTTTGTTGTGCTATATTACTTTAGATAGTATTGTAGTGTTTTGTATTTATTGTGTTATGCACTAGTGTATGAAATTCTATTCCTTTTGATATGATATGATATAAATGCTATGATACGATACGATATGGTTGTAGGTCCCCTAGAGGAGGATCTAGAACCACCTATCCTTGTTACCGAACACACCCGTAAGTGCGGAATCCAAGCGGGTATGCAGCCAAGCAAAGAACACAAACACACAAAACAAGATTCAACGTTTAAAACCCTAATGTATAGATCCAGAAGAGTTGAGTTACAAAGATTATACAAAGCAAATAAACTCTAACTTTCTTGTGTGTTTTACTGTTCCTATTCTGCTGCAAGAGTTGTTTATATATACAACCTTATCTGAAAACCTACGAATAACAAACTGGGCCCAAACTACAGCCCATGAAAGACATAACCCACGAAAGACTATGGTCTTTCGTCCAGACACAATTTCAGCGAATAACTTGTCATACGAAGTATGTTCTTCGTGGATCTCAGTCAGAGAGGTTCTTCGCCAATGATAGTTATTCGCCATGCTGGTTCTTCGTCGACAGGGTCTTTAATGAAGGACCATGTAGGTTATCATGCAGAACTTGTAGACAGAAACAAACAGCAGCAAACAGTATGCAGTTATCCGTCAGTCTGCACTCTCGCACCTGATAAACATCACGTACACGATAAGCATCATACCTGGTAAAGATAGGAGGATATCTTGACCTCCATCTTCACTTCGCAACAATGTCGAAACCGAACGAGCCGTATCCACATTAAATGCATCAACAAACTCCCCCTTGGATGCTGCTCGTGAGGTTCATTCTTCACGTTGTCGGATCTTCAAAGTCTTCGCGAGTCACAAACATGGAGTGTATCTGCAAACTCCCCCTTTAACGTTGCTCGTGAGACGTTGATCTTCAAATTTTAGATCCTTTTGGTGTTGATGAGTGGTCAGCAGCAACTTGATTATCTTGATCCTTTGATTGCATCAATGTTGTGTCTTTATTCCAAAGCTCAGCATCTGACACGTTCTCTTCGCCTTTAACCGGTTTGGATGCCGTATCTGCCCAAACAACAGAGCTAAACGCGTAATGAGAACAACTGCTTGGAATATAGTCAAGCGACACACATGTGACGAACTCTCAATCAACTACCGACCGACAACAGTTTGAAAGTTTAAAAATTTGATCAATTTTAGTCTTTAACTTTCAAAACTTATTAACTTCGATTGTTTATGAAGATGCAATTGTTTTCCGACTTATAATCAGGATTTTAGGTAGGATAAACTCGAGTTCCAACATCGGGTAATCAAAATAAAATAGAAATTTTTTTTTTGGCTTTTATATTAAAACACTCCTAAAATCTTTTTGGGATTTTTGAATATTTCAAATGTAAAGACGGAAAGCAGTAAATAAATATGTACATACATTCTTTTTGCGAGTTTCAAGGGTAAGAGAATCATATCAGTGTATGGTCACGCCAAAACGCTCTTGTTGTTCAATTAGTTAACATTAAGATAAGCGTCCTATAACGATTATCGGTATTGTTGTCCACATAAACTCAACTTATCAGATATACTCGTGGTTAGGGTATACGATTAAGGTATGACTTATACTTACCGACCGGTGTTCATCCACACATGACACATTCCCGTATCAAGGTATGCATGAGAGTTCATCTTACTGGTGAGTATACCATTTATCATCTGTTTTCAACGTATATGATGTGAGATACTCACTTATTTATGGATGAATACAAGCCCTATGTGATTAAATCACTTATTAATGAGGAACTTCATATTCGATGCATGCAGGTCACAAGAACAAGTCCATGAATAGGTTAGCACCATCGTACCGACAAAGAGACGAACTTGATTCTCGGATGATAAATGTGATTTAGAATCACTTATTCGGGGTGAATGTGATATTTTATCACTTATTGATGGTCGTATGTATCATGTATTATATACATGTTTGTATAATATGTACACGTATGTATGGTATCATGGAAGTTCTAGACTTGCGTCCCCATTATTTTCGGTAAAAGAAACAACCATGATACCCTGTTGATAAACAGCATAAAGACCGCATATCTCGGAACCTCGGTAATATATCAAACGAAATTTCGGTACCAAGACCATATGCCAATGAGCGGTTCCCACACAGTCATCAGTCGATTTAGGTTTATATCACCCTGCACACTTTAAAATGATTGTGATCCTACCGATACATCTTATATAGAGCTACTTATCGTTTTTCATATTAGATTAAAATAGGTTTCGACAGACTACTGACGTACTCTCATTTTCTCTTTTTCTCGCCAGGAAACTCATTTTTGTTTTTCTATTGTTTTTGTATTTTGCTGATTTGGATTTACTCCCCCTAAAATTCAAAAAGTAAATTTAAACTTTTAAAAACATCTTTTTGGATTTTCTTAAGAAAAATATTCACATAAACGATTTCCCGATGTGGATTAACTCATGATTTACCTTGATGCCATTTATCTAAATTAATTTTAATCAGAAATCATCAATCAAATTTTGGCACATTTTTCATCTTATCGATATTTTCAACTTCATTCAACCACATTCTTTCACCATCATTCCTTCATCGGATTTTTGTCTTCTTTTCTTTTTCCCTCTCCATCAAAGGCAACAATATTCTCCTAGATGTAACAATGCTTCGGAGCCTTGTGTCGCCGATCTTGTGCATGGACGCTCCACTCTTAACAGTCCTAAGACTATCAATAGTTCCTCCTGGAACATCCTGCACACTCATTCAGAGATTAGTTGGAGAGGGGGACCCAAGCCTTCACAGACTTGTGTCTTCCGTCATCATCGAGGATTGTGACGTCCATTTCCCGATGATTCGGAATTGATGTAGCTCCCCCTAAAATAGCTACCGGTTTTGGTTTCCAAATATGTTTCTGTTTTTCATTTTTAACATCTGATTTAACAGATTGTGTTTGGACAACCTCTGGTTTTAAAGCCTTTTCAACTTCTTTTCTTTGTTTCTTTTTCTGTTCCTTTTCTCGTTGTTTAACAAGACAAGGGTCCTGTTTTGGTGAAACATATCTTTTATGGTAACTGTTACCACGGGGGGCATCAACTTTTGCCTTTCCATTGGTGAGATATGGAAAATTTCTGACAATGTGCCCATACTCACCGCATTCAAAGCATGATCTCCGCTCAATAAACCTCGGAATATCATAACTGTAGGAGCTTGATGATGAACTTCGTGATCTTGAGGTACTTGGTCCTACATCACAACAGTTTGTGTGTTATGTGTAGTTGTTTTGACAGTTTCTTTTCAAAATTTTCTTTTGCATAACAAAATTTGTGTTGTATTTGTTTTCAAAAGATTCAATTTTATCCGTCCCTTGAGATTTCACGACGTTCACCTTCTGAATCTTCTTCTTCTTGTTTTGGGTATGTTTGCCTTTTCCCTTTCCTTGGGTAGCGTGATTTTGCTTTCGTTGATTGCTGATACGTGGTCGAATAACGGTGCTCGTTTGTGTTTAAGTTTAGGTTTTTACTTAACTATTAATCTTGAAAAGCCTACTTTTTATTTGATTTATATTTTGCAGGTCTAGAGAAGTTTAAGGTGCTTTTTGGGAGCTTTACGAGCTACCGGGATGAAAAACGGACAACCGGGATGAAAAACGGACAACCGGGACGCGTTACGGATCAAATGGGAACTCAAGAAGAGAAAAACGGAGAATGGGAAACGGGGAGGTCATCGGCGACGCCCCTTGGAAATGCCCGTCGGCCAAGAATCGCGTAACCAACCATTTAATGCGTCGGAAGAAAAGCAAAAACAGGAGAGGCCATCGCCGACAGGTCCCCTGGCGTTGGCGACGGGCCTTGGTTTGTTCAAACGCGAATTTTTTGTTGTTGGTTGTTAAAAACGATTGTTATTGGTTCTTGGGGCATTGAAGTCGGGAGTTACAACCTAATTGAGTTTGAATCTTGATCTTGGAGCCATAGTTCACCTACCACATCATCTCTAATCCATCTATTCCATCCATCATCATCCGAATCATTGGATTCAATCATCCATTTCACCTTCATCACGAATACACAAAACCGTAATCATCCATTCATCTTTCTTTCCACCAACATCCTTCATCTCAACATCTAACATTCATCATTCACCCTCCCACGAGCTTCAAGATGATCCAATTCGAGTTCCAAGCATCCGTTGATCAAGTCTTGTTCAACATGAGTGGCTAATTTCTTGGAGGTTTCACCCCGGTGTAGGTTATTGTAAGTCTAGGGTTTGAACAATGTTATTAGTTTGATTTTGTGACAACTTGAATTGTATTTGAATTGATTGATAATTGTCTTGCATTTGAACTATATTTGTGAATTGTCGAATGAGTTATGAAATTTGACTTTGCGAAACAAGTTTGTGCAATTATGCCTTGTCATTCAAAAGGTTTTACTTGTCCGAAGTAACAAAGTGCATTGTGGTCCGTGATATGCATTGATAGCAATTGGCACCTAAGCTTTGATGATATAAATCCGTTAATAACATATTCGAGTGAATCAAATTTAAAATGTGTAAGAACCCAAGGATTGCAATTACCGAACCGGGTGTGAGCCTTGTTTCCTATATCTTGTTTAAACAATCAATTACATTTCTTGCATTTCTTAATTCCTATTAGATAATCAATCCAATTAATTTAATTAATTTTGTTCAACATCTTTTCAACAAACAAAAACCATAAAAACAATTTAGCAAGCTTCATAAATTGTGAAAACCGTTAAAACTCAATCAAGTCCATTCGCAAACCACATACTCTTCGTGGTTCGACCCCTTACTACCACTAGTTATTTGTTATAGGTAATTAGGGTTTATAAATATTATCTTTGACCGGAGCGCGACACTCCGATCAAATTTTGGCGTCGTTGCCGGGGAGTGCGTGCGCTTTGTGTTTGGATTGTTGTTTGAATTTCGTGATTAACTGTTTAATTTGCATAGTTTCTTTTCTTTTACATTGTCTTTTTCCTTGTTACGCGGGTTGTGTTACTTGTGCAGATTACATGTAGTGCATGCATACAAGGAATTCTGGGAGGACTTCACCATTAGTCTACAAACCGGAAATTGAAAGAGTCGTAAGAAGGAACCTAGCAAGCCGGTTAGAAGCAACCCTTGTTTCTAACCAAGCCACCCAAACACCACAATTTACACCATCCATTGAAACCGATTCAATGGCAAACCAAAATTCCAACCAAAACCTCAATTACCCAAACCTCAATCAAAACCATTTCCAAACTCGAGGAAACTTCAATCCCGCCCAAAATGTCCAACCTATACCTCAAGAGCAACCGGGTGGTGGTAACAACTCTAGACCACCTACCCCACCTTTTCGAAACCAAAATCCCAACAACACCTAAAGAACACCCCAACAACAAAACCTTAACCGACATAACTCCTTATCCACTCAACTTGATGAACGGAATGTTAATTCCGACCGTAGAGGCAACCGAGATCATGGCAATCCCGCGAATGACGACCCGTTCTTTAATTTAGATGATTTGAGAAATTCTATCCCCGATGATGAGTCGTTTAGTGTTCCCAGTTACCAATCATCGGAACATGTGAGTATTCACTCGGAATACTCGGATGATGGGGGCAACTATGATAATCGGGTCGATGATAATGGGTGGGGGCATGTGAATCGGGGAAATGTCTACAATGCTAGAGGTTTTGACGACGATGAATTTGGCTATCAAAATGCCATTTTTGTAGGGAATGACAATTATGGGAATGGGAATGTGAGAAACGACGGTTACGGAAACAACCGAAACCCACGAAACAACAATCAAAGGAACCGGAATGATGGGTTCTACAACAATAATAATAATGTGAACCATAACCAGATTCCTCGTTTTATGGGAGGAGGTAATCAAGGTGGAAACCCATGAGGTAATAGAGGAGGTGATCGAAGGGATAATCGAAGACCGGTTGATCAAGAAATTAGCGGCCCACGTCATCATCAACTACCTCCAAGGGTTGTTATTGACTGTTTTAGGCCGGTAGTCACCGACAATGACTCTTCGATAGTTTGTGAAAGAAGAATGTTCGATTGCAAGCCCCATTACATCAACATACTTCCCCACTTCAATGGGAGGTCCAATGATGAACCATACATTCATTTGGCGGAGTTTTCGGCCATATGTAGCACTATTGGGGGGCATGATTTTTCATTGGAAGAGCTCAAGCTTCGGTTATTTCAGTTTTCGCTAAAGGATAAGGCGAAACAATGGTTCCTTACACGCAAAGATTGACACGCAAAGCACGAATAGCCGCGAACCTTCCCGACGCCACATCACCATGACATCGATGTCATGTGATATCTAATCATTCCAAGCAACATAGAATTGAACGTGAATTCATTTTATGAATTCATCAACTGTTTGTTTTCTATTTAGAACATGACGAAGACTGCATAAACATGAATGACGAAGGACCTACATGTTCATCTGACGAAGATTTAATGCCATGTGTGACGAAGATCCAATGGAACTTGTGGCGAAGATTCTTATGGCGAAGATCAATCTTCGTCGAGATGTGATAGTGACGAAGACTCCAATCTTCGTCACATAGAGTGTTCGTCGCAAAGCTTCGTCCGCTGCAGATACTTCGCCACACCTATAGTATATATACAGCAACAGAAGGCAGGCACAAGATAGAAAGAACACACACTGAGAGAGTTTACAGAGAGTATTTGTAAACATTGTACTGTAACCGTTTCAAGCATTAATACATTAAGTGTTAATCATTGAGTGTCGTGTTTGTTGTTTACGTGTTCGAACTTGGTTTAACTAACCCGTTTGGATTCCGCACTTTCGGGTTCGTCGGAAAACAGGGAACATGTTATACTCGATCCTCCGGGTGGACCTGCAATTGGTATCAGAGCATTGGCTCGATTCCTTGTTAAAACTAAGTTGTGTTTCTTGTGTTTTGAAAGATTTTTATAAAGTTTGTCCAGATTTGTTCTTGATTTTGAGTTTGAAAAATCTTATTTTCTGGAAAATCATCTTAAAATTCTTGAAAACCTTGTCATTTTTGCTGTTAGTTTTTACAAAACCTTGTTAGATTTCATGTATCCATGTTAAGATTTGGTTTGAGTAAACTTTTATGCAAAAAATTGAGATCGGAAATTTTTCCGGTGAAGTTTCACCGGTAAACACATAAACTCATCTGAGTTCATCAGTTGTTCTTCATTTTTCATCATATATTCTGGGTTTTTAGTTAGAATCTGCATTGTTGATTTATATGAATTATTGAAGTTGCTTACTATATTAATTGTTTGAATTTCTTGACCATTGAAATGATGAAACGTTGAAAAAGAGGTTCAAAAGTAAGGTGTTGTTTGACAAAGTTGGCCATAGAACCTTCTTTTGTCAGAAGGAAGATTTGATTTTATGTTGTAAAAATATCTTAGTTTGACAAATTGGCCACTTGAAAGTTGTGTCAGAAGATAATATCTAATTGGGTTTCTCAAAATATCTCAACTTGTCTGTACACCTTTGTCAAGGAACTTTCATAGTGACGAACTATCCCATTCTTCGTCAAAATTGTCATCGACGAAGAATCTTATACTTCGTCATATGTGTCTTTGATGAACTACCAATCTTCGTCGTTTGGTCTTTAACGAAGAATCACACTCTTCGTCAGTTTGTCTTTTGACGAAGAATCAAGACTTCGTCGTGCAATTCTTCATCGACAATACTTGTCATTTTTTTCAAAAGCATTTTTAATCAGTCTTAACAGTTTGTTCTGAGATTTTTGAGCATGTATTCATTGTCATACATCTTAAATGAGTTCAGACTGGTGGGGTATTCCATCTAATACGAAGAGCAAGTATAGAAGCACGAGTTTATCTCCATCATGGGCCGAACCTTCTGCACCATCGTCTTCATCTCAAATTTCGTCAAGTCAATGGGCGTTAGTTTCAAATCAAAGTCAAAGTATTCAAAGTATACTTTTGAGCTAAAATGAAACCGGAAGCAATAATCGCCCACCGAAGCTAATGCACATGAAGGAATATCCTGGATGGGAAGAAAGATTACATACATATGTTCTTGGGAAAAACACAGAGTTATGGTTACGATTCATTACAGACTTCGATCAAGCACTTGATGTTGCAGCTTCAACTACCGCGTCATTTGCAGATCTTACTCCAGATGATAAGAAAATTTTTGATTTAGAAAAGAAGGTTTTTTCTATCCTAACTCAAGCGCTAAACAAGGATATCTATCATCAGTTTGTAAGCTTCAAGACAACAAAGCGTTTATGGGATGCATTAAAGACGAGAGGTGAAGGAAATGAAGCGTCACGCAAATTACGACATGATTTACTTAAGAAAGAGTTTGATGGTTTCACATGTATGGAAAGAGAATCTTTGGGAGATTTGACAAGTCGATTTTATCACTTGTTGACTGAATTGAATAATTATGGGGTAGTAACAACTCCAGCAGAGGTTGTCACAAAGTTTGCCGATGCGCTGCCACTTCAATGGAATGGTTTCTCAGAAATCTTGAAATCCAAAGGCACTTTGGCTACGACAAACATCAATGATTTCGTTCAGCTCTTGGAGAACAAAGATTAAGAAGAAATCCGGAAGGCAAAAAGAATTCCTGTACAACAGAATCTGGATATGTATTATGGTAACTATGGAGGTTCTAGCACAGCTGCAAAACCCGCTCCACATGCTCCGCTACAAACAGCATTTGTCACAAGCACTGACTTGTATGGAAATCCGATACAGATAGTTGCCCAACTGCAAAGAACAACAGACTTGTATGGAAATCCAATACAACAAGTACAATCAGTTCCTCAACAGCAAAGCTATCGATCTACTGGAACAACAGATATGTACGGAAATCCACTACATGTTCAACAGAAAGCCTGTTATGGAAGCACGTCATCTACTGGTCAACCATCTACAGTTCGGCTAGACACGTCAAGTTTCTCCAAAGTTAGTGTTGAAGTAGCTAAGGATCACATGGAGATACGGAACACTCTGGTGAGCGCATACTGTGGGTTGATAGCAGGTCAGATCGGTAACATCAATCTGACACAAGAAGACTATCAACAGATTGTAAAAGAGGAGATGGATATGATGGATATCAAATGGGCTTTCGCCAGTGCTTTAAAGTGAGCAAAGGACTTCATGGAAAGGACTGGTAGAACCAGGTTGGAAAGCAAGAAAGACACCAAGTACGGGTTCGATAAACAATCAGTCAAGTGTTTCAATTGCGATGAACGTGGTCACTTCAAGAGAGAATGCATAAAGCCAGCTCAGCATGGGAACCAAAACCCTTTCAGGAATCAAGGCAACCAGCAGAATCAGCATCAAAACAGGAATGATGAGCTCACCTTGATGCCTGTAAACAATCAAGCAGGACCGTCAAACAACAACAATCAAGATCTTGTGGTACAAGTGGATGAGCTCACCTTGATGCCTGTAAACAATCAAGCAGGACCGTCAAACAACAACAATCAAGATCTTGTGGTATAAAACAATGATTGAAACATTAAGGGAAAACAAATCCGAGCTAACGAAAATGGTTTCAAGAAAACAAACAACCATTAACTGTTACATCAATAGGCTCGAGATAATGCAAAAAGAAATGGCTTGTGTTAAATCTGAAAGTGAGGCGATCCATCTTAAGCTAAATAGTTATCTAAACTCTAGTTATGTGCTTGATCACATCATCGATGTTCAGAAAGAGAAAAAGGATGTCACGTGCATTGGATATAAAAAATGTCCACCGCCGTTTAGACACAATTATGACGCAATGCCTGATGAGGAAAATAGAACTCATTTTGCGCCATCGGTTCCTTTAAACTTTGAGGAATTTACAACTGGACTTGGATACAAACAGGAAGTATCATCAGATTCGGATGTGTCAGCAGATACATTTGTAACTGCTGAACAGAATCAGGAACCTCAGGTCATTGTTGAGGATGTTGATTCTTCAGATGATGAATCTAATGATACTGACTCAGCACAGTCAGATGCAGTAATCAAAGAAGAGGACATACCTCTCGAGAATCATATTCTATGTGATCATCCCGCAAAACCTGCTACGACTGTTTTGACTGAGTCCACGTCCACTTCCTCACAAGAGTCTGAGAGTGTGAATTTGTTGTACACACTTGTTGGTGATCATAGAGTTTATTCTGAAAAAGATTTTCCGACTAGAAATGTTAATCAATCTTTAATCAGTAAAGTTTTTGAAGAATCAACAAGTAGGTTTTTTGGGAAAGTCGGGTTTACACGTTGTGGTAACACAGTGTCCGTCGATTCCGAAAGCTGAAAGTCGCAAACAAAACGGCAATCAAAGATTACAACTCAAGGTCGAAAGGAACAAGACAAGAAAAAGAATCAAAAGGTGAACTTTGTAAAATCGAAGGGAACGGATAAATTGGAAACTTTTCAAAATAAATCTAACATAGATCATGTAAATCAAGTTAAAATTTTGAAAAGAAATGAACAAAACAGTTCAGAACCAAGTACCTCGGGATCACAAAGTTCATCAACAAGACAATCACATGATACTTTGGGGTTTGTAGAACGAAGATCATGTTTCTCATGTGGTACATTTGGACATATTATCGAAATTGTCCACACCTTCATAAACAAAAAGCCAAAGTTGATGATCCCCGTGACCGAAACGACCGAAAGCGATCTGTTTCATCAAAACCAGATCCTAATCTTGTAAAAGAAAGGGAAAAGAAACAGAAACGCCAACAGGTCAAGAAAATTGAAAAAGCAATCAAAACCGATGTGGTTGAAAAACAATCTGTCTCTGTCAAACCAGAAAATTCAAGAACTTCAAACAATGATGAAGTTAAAATTTTATAGAATAAAACTGGTAAAACAAAACAGACCTGGAAACCTAAAACGGTTAATGATTCAGGGAGAACATCACAATTTCCAAAACATCGAGAAGTTGAAGTAACTTTTGTCGATGAAAATGGAAGACCCAAGACCACAAAGGCTTGGGTCCCCATATCCAACTAATCATGTGAGTACATGTGCAGGGTGTTCTAGGAGGAACTTTTAGCTGTCATTGGATTGTTGATAGTGGGGCATCCAGGCACATGACCGGCGACATGAAACTTCTCTACGATGTTAAATCTATTAGAGGAGGTTATGTTGCTTTTGCTGGAGATAAGGGCGGATATATTACAGGAGAAGGAATGGTATCCAGCGGGGTTGTAAGTTTTGACAAGATCAACTTTGTACAACAACTTGATCACAATCTTCTCAGCGTATCACAAATCTGTGATAAACAGTTTTCAGTACACTTTGATGTAAATGGATGTTATGTGCTGAAACCCGGCTTCAAGATTCCTAAAGAATGGATTATCTTATCTGCTCCAAGGATAAATGATTTGTATATCCTTGATATGAAGCAAGCAATCACAACGACTGCACAAGCAACTTGTTTTATTACCAAAGCCACTGAAAAAGACTCAATCTCTTGGCACAAATGGATGGGTTACATTCACTAAAGAAAAATGAATCATTTGGTGTCAGATGAATTAGTGAATGGTGTTCCTCTTAAAGATTTCCATCTTTAAGACATCTGTGTTTCATGCCAGAAAGGAAAGCAAAGTAAGAAGCGACACCTAACTAAGAAGATCAACACGGTGGCCGTTCCACTTGAACGTTTGCACATGGATTTGTTCGGTCCTGTCAAGCATAAAAGCATTCAGAATGATCAGTACTGCCTCGTGGTGACTGATGATTATTCAAGATTTTCTTGGGTGGCGTTCATGGCACACAAGAGTGATACTTTCCAAATTATCAAAAACTTGATCACAACGATTGAGATTTTGTATACTTTGAAGGTTAGACGGATACGCAGTGACAATGGAACTGAATTTAAAAATCATGCAATGGCAGAGTTTTGTACCTCCAAAGGTATTCTTCACGAATTCAGTGCTAGTTATACTCCTCAACAGAATGGCGTCGCTGAGCGTAAGAACCGTACATTGATCGAGACTACTAGGATGATGTTGGTAGAGTCACAATTGTCGATTCCCTTCTGGACTGAAATTGTGGCTTCTGCTTGTTATACGATGAACCGAGTCCTTACAGTAAAAAGACACAACAAGACCTGCTATGAGCTTCTTCAAAAACGGAAACCAGATTTACAATTTCTTGAACCGTTTAGAGCTCCTTGCACAATGATCGATCCTAATGGAAAGTTTGGGGCAAAAGAAATTGAAGGATACTTTCTTGGGTATGCCACCCCGAACTTAAGAGTCTTGAATCTAGAGACAAAAAGGGTCGAGGAATGGTCTGAGGTCAGGGTACAACGACACACATTGCCAGTCAAATGTCCAGGTCAACCATGGATGTTTGAGTACGATGACTTTTTCAATTCGATCAATATTCAAGAAGTCGAAGAAAGTGTTGCGGCAAGGATGTTTTTCGAGAGTGACAACGCAACAGATACACCTTTGGTTCGTCCAATTATTGTTACAAATCAAGAACCATCTTCAGTTAACAATAATGCTCTCGACAATGAGGATTTCATGATGCTACCGAACTGAACGAATCTTCAGAGGATGATGAATTTCTCGATGCAGATCCAGAAGCTCCAACAACAGCTGTACATGGTACTTCAAA
Organism: Helianthus tuberosus; assembly: GCA_030545235.1. Lineage (NCBI taxonomy): Eukaryota > Viridiplantae > Streptophyta > Magnoliopsida > Asterales > Asteraceae > Helianthus > Helianthus tuberosus. The sequence continues at coordinate 33,766 of JARYGA010043820.1, forward strand.
GGATACACCTCCAGTGGACGCCCCCAAAACAGTTGAAGCTACAGCATCTTCCTCTTCGCCAGTTCAGGGTATTGATTTGGTTGTTGATCTCAACTTCAACAATTTGGGTACAAATATTCAAGTTCCAGATAATCCAGAAACAAGGATTCACAATACCCATCCTCAACAAAACATCATCGGAAATGTACAAAGTGGCGTACAAACAAGAAACCAGTTGCGAAACAACAACAATGCAGGCTTGTATGCGGTGATTCGAGAATCTGGTCAACAAAACAATTGGTCCTTCGCGTTTTATGTATCACAAGAAGAACCAAAATCTATTAAAGAAGCTTTGAAAGATAATTCTTGGGTTGAAGCCATGCAAGAAGAACTGCAGCAATTCCAGAAGCTAGGTGTCTGGAAACTCGTTGATAAACCCGATGATTACAAGAAGATCGGTACCCGTTGGGTTTATAAATGCAAAAAGGATGACTGTGGGATTGTCATTCGAAACAAAGCAAGGTTAGTCGTTCAAGGTTTTCGTCAGATCGAAGGGATCGACTACTACGAAGTGTATGCACCAGTTGCACGTCTGGAAGCAATTCGGATCTTTCTGGCTTATGCCTCATTCAAAGGATTCAAGGTTTACCAGATGGACGTCAAAAGTGCATTCTTACATGGTATAGTTGAAGAAGAAGTGTATGTCGAACAACCTCCAGGGTTTGAAGATCCTATTCACCCCGATCGGGTTTGGTTGCTGAACAAAGCTCTCTGTGGTCTACATCAAGCACCACGAGCTTGGTACGCAACCTTATCTCATTATCTGCTGGAGAATGGATTTCTTCGAGGTCTTATCGATTGCACTCTTTTCATAAAAGAACAAGATGGAGATCTTCTACTGGTACATGTATACGTAGATGATATTATTTTTTGCTCTACTAACGATGTGTTGTGTAGGAATTTCGAGCGTGTTATGCAGGAGAAATTTGAAATGAGCGCTATGGGGGAGATGACTTTATTTTTGGGCTTACAAGTGCAACACACAAAGTCTGTGATATTCATCCATCAGACTAAGTATATTAGTGACATCTTGAACCAATTACAGATGTTCGAAACAACGCCCATTGGTACTCCTCTTCAGCAAAATCACGGAATTCATCCAGACTTGAAGGGTGAAGTTGTTAGCTCTTCATACTACCGCGCTATGATCGGATCCCTTATGTACCTCATAGCATCAAGACCAGACATAATGTAACCAACGTGCCTGCTTGCCAGATATCAAGTAAACCCGAAGGCCTCACATCTTGCAGCTGTTAAAAGGATATTCCGCTATTTGAAAGGATGCCCAGACACCGGTCTATGGTACCCTAGGGATGATAGCTTTGACTTAGTCGCATTCAGTGATTCTGATTTTGGCGGATGCAAAATCGACAACAAATCCACAACGGTTGGATGTCAATTTTTAGGAAATCGCCTCGTCACCTGGCAATGCAAGAAGCAGACTTGTGTCGCTACATCAACTTGCGAAGCTAAATACATTGCTGCCTCAAGTTGTTGCTCCCAAGTCCTATGGATCCAACAACAAATGGGCGACTGCGGTTTTGAATTCCTAACTACTCCTATTTTCGTTGATAATTCTGCTGTCTTACAGATCACTAGAAATCCTGTGCAGCATTCAAAGACCAAACACATCGAAATTAAGTATCACTTCATACGTGATTGCTTTGATAAAAGGCTTATCGATGTTGTTAAGGTCCACACCGATGACCAACGTGCCGACCTTTTTACCAAAGCATTTGACAAATCACGATTTGACTTTTTATTATTGGTAAACGGCATTAAGGTCAAGCAAGAGTAAACCGACATCTGAAAATCGTTTTTGAAAATATCTTTGTGTTTTTAATTTATCATAGTTTTTACATTTTAGGGGGAGTAAATCCAAATTTTAAAAATTCAAAAACATCGAAAAATTTCAAAACACAAAAACAATAGAAAAACAAAAATGAGTTTCCTGGCGAGCAAAAGAGAAAATGATAGTACATCAGTGGTCTGTTGAAACCTCTTTAAACTTAAAATGAAAAACGATAAGCAGCTCTATATAAGATGTATCGGTAGGCTCACAATCATTTTAAAGTGTGCAGGGTGATATAAACTTAAATCGACTGAAAACTGTGTAGGAACCACTCATTGGAATATGGTCTTAGTACAAAAAATTCTTTTGAGAGATTGTCGAGGTTCTGAGATATGTGGTCTTTATGCTGTTTATCATCTGGGTATCATGGTTGTTTCTTTTACCGAACAATAACGGAGACGAAGTCTAGATCTTCCATGATACCATACATACGTGTACATATTGCATACGACCTCAATAAGTGATCAACAATCACATGTCCAAACAAAATAAGTGATAATATATCACAGCTTTTCATGCGGGAGTCAAGTTCGTCTCTTTGTCTGTACGATGGTACTGACCTGTTCACGGACTTGCTCCTGTGCCCTCATGCATATGAAAACCAAGTTCCCCATCAATAAGTTATTCAATCACATAGATCTTGTTTTTCAATTCAAAATAAATGGGTATCTCACATCTTTTTATACGTCAAAACAGATGATAAATGGTATACTCACCAGTAAGATTAACTCTCGTGCATACCTTGGTACAGGAATGTGTCGTGTGTGGATGAACACCGGTCGGTAAGTATAAATCATACCTTAACGTATCCCCTCACCATGATTACATCTGATAAGTTGAGCTTATGTGGATAACAATACCGATAATCGTTATTGGATGTTTATCTATATGTTAACAAAATGAACAACAATAATGTTTTGGCGTGACCATACCGTGATATGATTCTCTTACCATCGAAACTCACAAAAAGAATGTCTACAAATATTTATTTAATGCTTTCAGTTTCCGCATCTCTGTTTATATTTATTTACTGCTTTCAGTCTTTACATTTGAAATTTTCAAAATTCCAAAAAGAGTTTAAGTGTGTTTTAATATAAACTTTATAAAAGCCAAAAAGATTTTATTTCTATATTATCTTTGATTACCCAATGTTGGAACTCGAGTCTTCGACACCTGAAATCTGAGCGAAAACTAAAACAACCGAATCTTCATAAGCGGTCGAAATTTGCAAGTTATGAAAGTTAAAAACAAAAATTGAACAATTTGTTAAACTTTCAAATTGTCGGACGGTAGTTGTATGAAAACATGGTCACATGTGTGTCGTTTATTTATGTTTAATTATATTCCAAGCGGTTGTTCTCATTACACGTTTAGCTTTCTTGTATGTGCAGATGTGACATCAAAATCAGCTAGAGGAGAAGAGAACGTGTTAGATGAAAAGCTTCGGAATGAAGACACGTCATGGATGCACTCAAAGGATCAAGATGATCGAGTTGCCGTTGACCAATCATCAATACCACAAGGATCTAAAGTGCTGAAAATCAAAAGATTCACGAGCATACCTCAAGGGGGAGTTTGTTGAAAGTGGGAGTTTGTTGATACACTTCCTAATCGAAAAGGGGAGTTTGTTGATGCACTTTCTACTTGCGACACGTGAAGACTTTGAAGATCTTCCGACATGAAAGACATGGAAGATGAACCTTACGAGTAGCATCCAAGAGGGAGTTTGTTGATACATATTATGTGGACGTGACTCAGTTCGGTTCGACTCGGTTCGGTTCGACTCGGTTAGATTCAGCTCAATACCGACGTTGCGACATTCCTCTGTCGTGCGCCCCAGAGATCGACACTTGAAGCACGAATAGCCGCGAACCTTCCCGACGCCACATCACCATGACATCATTATGATGATGTCATGATGATGTCATGTGATATCTAATCATTCCATGCAACATAGAATTGAACGTGAATTCATTTTATGAATTCATCAACTGTTTGTTTTCTATTTAGAACATGACGAAGACTGCATGAACATGTATGACGAAGGACCTACATGTTCATCTGACGAAGATTTAATGCCATGTGTGACGAAGATCCAATGGAACTTGTGGCGAATATTCTTATGGCGAAGATCAATCTTCATCGAGATGTGATAGTGACGAGGACTCCAATCTTTATCACATAGAGTGTTCGTCGCAAAGCTTCGTCCGCTGCAGATACTTCGCCAGACCTATAGTATATATACCGCAACAGAAGGCAGACACAAGAGAGCACAAGATAGAAAGAACACACACTGAGAGAGTTTACAGAGAGTATTTGTAAACATTGTACTGTAACCGTTTCAAGCATTAATACATTGAGTGTTAATCGTTGAGTCTCGTGTTTGTCGTTTACGTGTTCGAACTTGGTTTAACTTACCCGTTTGGATTCCGCACTCTCAGGTTCGTCGGAAAACAGGGAACAGGTTATACTCGATCCTCCGGGTGGACCTACAAGTATTATTTTTCAATAGACAGAACACTGAAGTAATATCATTTTCGCTTTTCTTGCCATGAAACTTATTTTTTGTTTTTCTCTTGTTTTGTCCGTTTTGACGTTTATCAATGTTTTTTGTATTTTTCTAGTTGTAATTTCCTCCCCATAAAATTCAAAAAAGTAAATTAAATTTTAAAAACATCTTTATGGATTTGCAGAAGAAAATTATTTACAAAAAAAAACGATTTCCCAATGTGGATCAACTCTTGTTTTACCTTAATGCCATTTACCAAAAGTAATTAACCAGAACAATTTCCCAATGTGGATCAACTTTGGTAAATGAGTCGGCATGTTGGTAACGTTAACAACACATAAATGCTTTAGAAAAAATACAATAAAAAACCACTTCTTAAACAACGAATTTATGTCACTTTTTTCCCAAAAAAAAATTATTGTTGTTGTATACTTATTTGAAACTTAAAAAGCGCTCAGTTTTGATTTCAGTTTTAGTTTTATGGTGTAATTTAAAAAAATAATCACATTTATGTCACTTTTCCGTAAAAACGCTCGGTTTATGTAACTATTTTCTTTAAAGAGACTTGTGGACGTTTAAATATGATGGGCAAATGACATGTGAATAACATATGCATCATATTTTTTTTGATACGATACGAAACCATACAATACTACATAAATGCTATGATACGCTATGATACGATTGGATACGATATGATAGTAATTGATATGATATGATATGACATACGATCGTGATGTATCATATCATATCATCTCATCTGGTACTATATCATATTATATCATTTCATATCATATCATATCAAATAACATTATCTCATGCTATCACTACTTCCCAAACCAGTAGTATTATAGAAGGAAAATTATTGTCATCCCAGAAACAAAAAATGAAAATAATAAATTTTAGCTTTTATTAAACAACCTACCAACTAATCCCGAAAATAAATAAATAAAAATATTTGTTAATTGTTATTGAATTTTTACGGACGTATCACCGATGTATAAAAAAATATTTTTATACTGCATGGATATTCAAATATAGATTACCAATGGACTGGACAGGAAATCCAAGAAAAAAAAAAGAAAACATTTTTTATAAGTTTTGGTTTTAAATTTGTCGACAAGAGTAGAGTTAGATACTTAGTTTTTTCTTCTTATGGAGTAGGTTAGGAGTAAAGGACATAAGGTTTAACATTTTAAAATATCAAGTAAAAACTCATCAGTATTAAATATAAAGATCACCACCTAAATTTTCTATACAAATTAAGTACAAAACTTTCAATTCACTCTATATCTATTTAAGATTCACTTAATATTAATTTGGTTAAGTAAGAAATATTATACAAAATAATACTATATTACAGTTTATGAAACCATATTATTGCATATCATATGTTATATTTTGTTGTGCTATATTACATTAGATAGTATTGTAGTATTTTGTATTTATTATGTTATGTTGTAGTGTATGATATTCTATTTCTTGTGATATGATATGATATAAATGCTATGATACTATACGATATGGTATTATTTAATATGATATGATACGATACAGTAAGATATCGCATACTATTGGTAACGTATCATATTGTATCATGTCATATTATATATCGTATTATTTCATATCATATCACATAACATTATATCATGCTATCACTACTTCCCAAACAAGTATCAAACAGAAGGAAAATTATGGTGATTGGAGAAACCAAAAATGGAAAAATAAATTTTAGTTTTTATTAGATAGCCTACCAACTAATCCCTAAAATAAATAAAAAAAATATTTGTTAATTGTTTTTGAATTTTTACCCGCGTCTTACTGATTTATAAAAGTATATTTTCTTAAACAATCGGTTTATGTCACTTTTTCCATAAAAAAATATTGTTGTAGTATATACTTATTTGAAAGATAAAAAACGCTCAGTTTTGTTTTACAGTTTTATGGTGTAATTTAAAAAATCACATTTATGTCACTTTTTTTCGGGTAAAAACGCTTGGTTTATTTAACTATTTTCAGTAAAAAAGACTTGTGGACGTTTAAATATGATGGGCAAATGACATGTGAATAACATATGCACCATATTTGATACCATACGATACCATATCATACAATACAATATTACATAAATGCTATGATACGATTGGATACGATATCATAGTAATTGATATGATATGACATACGATGGTCATGTATCATATCATTTCATCTAGTATTATATCATATCATTTCACATAACACTATCTTATGCTATCACTACTTTCAAAACCAGTTCATAGAAGGAAAATTACAAAAAATGGAAAAACAAATTTTAGTTTTATTAGACAACATACCAACTAATAACTAAAATAAATAAAAAAAATATTTGTTAACTGTAGTTAGATTTTTACGGACGTACCACCGATGCATAAAAATATATTTTTATATTGTGTGGATATTCAACTGTAGATTACCAATGGACATGGACAGGAAATCCAAGAAAAAAAAAGAAAAACATTTTTTATAAGTTTTGGTATTAAATCTGTCGCACAAGAGTTCAGTTTGATATTTAGTTTTTTTCTTTTTATAGATTAGGTTAGAGGTAAAGGACAAAAGGTTTAACATTTTAAAACATCAAGTAAAAACTCATCAATTTTAAAGATAAAGGACACCACCTGAAATTTTCTATACAAATTAATTACAAAACTTGTAATTCACTCTATATATATTTAAGATTAACTTAATATTAATTTGGTTATATAAGAAAATATTTTACAAAATTATACTATACTAAAATTTATGAAAACATATTATAGCATATCATATCTTATATTTTGTTGTGCTATATTACATTAGATACTATTGTAGTGTATTGTATTGTATTTATTGTGTTATTTGTAGTGTATGATATAATAAAATCATTTTGATATGATATGATATGATATAAGTGTTATGATACCATACGATATGGTATTATTTAATATGATATGATACCATATAGTAAGATACCACATACTATTGGTATGGTATCGTATCGTACCGTATCGTATCATATCATGTCATATTATATATCGTATCATTTTATATCATATCATATAACATTATATCATGCTATCACTACTTCCCAAACCAGTATCACACAGAAGGAAAATTATGGTCATCAGAGAAACCAAAAACCGAAAAATAAATTTTAGTTTTTTTATACAACCTACCAACTAATCCGTAAAATAAATAAAAAAAACATTTGTTAATGGTTTTTGAATTTTTTTCCCAGGTCTTACTGATTTATAAATTTCAGTTTTTATTAGACAACCTACCAAACCAATATCATATCATATGATCTGATATTATATCATTTAATATCATATCATTTCAGGGGCGGACATACTAAGGAGTGCGGGGTAGCCTCCGCTACCGCTAGGTCGGAAAATTTTTGACGTTTTTAGTGTAAATTTTGGAAAAATTTGACGTTTTTTCGATTTTGTTACCGCTTATTTATAAAACGTTACCGCTTGGTCGGAATCCTAGATCCGCCACTGTATCATTTAACATTATCTTATGCTATCATCACTTCCCAATCCAGTATCATAGAAGGAAAAGTATCTTCATCCTAGAAACCAAAAGTGGAAAATAAATTTTAGTTTTTATTAGACAACCTACTAACTAATCCCTAAAATAAATAAATAAAACAATAAGTTAATCACCGATGTATAAAAAATATATATTTATATTGCGTGGATATTCGATTATAGATTACCAATGGACATGGACAGGAAATCCAAAAAAAAAAAAAACATTTTTTATAAGTTTTGGTTTTAAATATGTCACACACGAGTTCATTTAGATATTTAGTTTTTTCTTCTTATTGAGTAGGTTAGTGGTAAAGGACATAAGGTATAATATTTTAAAACATCAAGTAAAAACTAATCAATTTTAAAGATAAAGGGCACCACCACCTGAAATTTTCTATACAAATTAATTATAAAACTTGTAATTCACTCTATATATATTTAAAATTCACTTAATATTAATTTGGTTAAATAAGATAATAATATACAAAATTATACTATAATTACATTTTATGAAACCATATTATAGCATATCATATTTTATATTATATTATATTTTGTTGTGCTATATTACATTAGATAGCATTGTAGTGCATTGTATTTATTGTGTTATGTTGTAGTGGATACGATATAAATGGTATTGGTTTGGTAAAAACTAATACAGCATAACACAATATAAGTGGCTTAGTTGGTTGGTTATCTAATAAAAACTAAAATTTATTTTTTCATTTTCGGTTTCTCCGATGACCATAACTTTCCTTT